>JACEEZ010024488.1:32500-57944 GCA_016584305.1 Chionoecetes opilio
TAAATGAATAGAACTAAAAAAAAAAAAAAAAAACCACAAACAGATATGTAGTTAGATAGATAGAGGAGAGTTTATGTTCTGGCCTCAAAGGAATGAGTCATGCTAATACAACACCAAAATCGATGATGTAAGGATGATATTTTACAGCATCATCACTGCACAGAAACAACAAAGCCATAAATACCAACATCAACAACAATACCAACCAACATCAACAATCACCGTGGCTGCAACACTCCTAACATCACAACAATCACCGTGGCTGTAACACTCATAACATCACAACAATCACCGTGGCTGTAACACTCCTAACATCACAACAAATACAACAACTATGGAAATGTAAACAGTAACATTTTCCATTATTACTACAACTACAACACATCTACAACACAACTATAACTACAACTCTTTACCACCACCACCACCACCACCACCACCACCATCACAACTCGCCGTCTACATCCAATAACAACGCTATTACACCATACAACACATCCCCAAACTATAATAAAACCATGAAGGAAGATTAATACCTACAGGCGCTAAAAGTTTCAACGTAAGAAAAGAAAAATCAATGTTCCGTACAACATTTCATCATTCTAATCGTCTCCTCTAATTACTTTGACGCTATCATTTTTCTATTTTTCTTAACTACTTTTCTTATTTTCTTCACTATCATATGCTGTGCAAACTCATTAAAATTTACTCTATGTTTTAATCGATTTGCTTTCCCTTCCTTTTGTCCACCAATGAACTGTTATTATATTTCTCCACACATTCGCTTAAAATGATTGATCAATATTTATATATAATTTGTAATATTTTTTCACTCTTTGTGGTCGTTGGCTACAGTGGTTTATCTTGAGCTGGTTCCTATGTAAATTCTTTAGATCTTTTGTTTATCGTTCATCTGAATACTTTGTATATTTTGTTTTTACTGAGCTATTTGGTTTTTATTGAGTTCGTTTTTGGTATTTTATAGAGTTTACCTTTTAATCTTTTGGTTTATAAGCATATTTTCTATCTATCTGTGTGTGGGGTGGTGTGTGTGTGTGTTTTGTGTGGTGTGTGTGTGTGTGTGTTTGTGTGTTGTGTGGTGTGTGTGGTGTGTGTGTGTGTGTGTTGTGTGTGTGTGTGTTGTGTTGTGTGTGTGTGGGGTGTGCCTGTCTGTGTGTTTTCTGTCTGTGTTCTGTGTGTCTGTCTGTCTGTGTGTCTGTTTGCCCTGTGTGTCTGTCTGTCTGCCACATGTCTGCACATGTCTGTCTTCTGTGTGTGTGTGTGTTGTGTGTGTGTGTGTGTGTGTGTGTGTGTGTGTGTGTGTGTGTGGGGTGTGTGTGTGTGTGTGTGTGTGTGTTGTGTGTGTGTGGGGGTGTGTGTGTGTGGGGTGTTGTTGTGTGTGTGTCATCATTATTTTTATTGTTGTTATTATATTTTTTTCATCATCATTATCATCATCACCATCACTATTATCATTATCTTTTACTATTATTATCATTACCATTATTTAAGGAATTCTAACACAGCGGAATCCTTAATCAAAATCCAAGGCTGAATTCCTGATAATTCTCACCCGAGCATTCATTTCAGCCTTTCGGATGTTAACCCCTTGAGACCCAGAACGTAATTTCCATTGTAATTTGGGTACCATTAGACAATTTTTAGTGACTATAAGCAATATTTTATAGACATGACCTGTTTAGTATTCTTGTCATCTAACTAATTTGGTTTATATGTTAAGTTATTTTTCATAATTTTATGGCTAACAAGAGACAATTTTTTAGAGCAAAGGAAAGATCTGGGCGTGCAGGGGTCAAGGCAGACATTTCGGCGCCAAGACTCGAAGGTTTACATACGATAGCAATACAGAAAAGATTATATATTATGGAAGAAGTGTGAGGACGAGTTATATATATCAAGGACGGTTCGTGATGTAAAGAATTTAAGATCATTCTATGGAAAACATCAAAGAATATGTTGGATGTATTTATGGATTAGAGTATAACAGGACATTTTACTAATATGAAGAAAACAACATAGAGACTTGACATATTTTCAAGGTAACTGTGAGGCTAAAGAAGTCATGACAAGAACAGCGTACAACAGAATATCTTACTAATATGAAGAAACGAAACATAAAGAGACAGTTGATATATGTTAAAGGTAACTATGAGGTAAGTTCATATATGTTAAAGGTAACCCCTTGAGGCCCAGAACGTAATTTCCATTGTAGTTTGGGTTCCATTAGACGATTTTTAGTGAATATAAGCAATATTTTACAGCTATGACCGGTTTAGTATCCTTGTCGACTAGCTAATTTGGTTTATTTAGTTACTTTTTTTGTAATTTTATGGGGTCCACACAGACACTTTTTTTTATAGCCAAGGAAAGATCTGGGCGTGAAGGGCTTAAGGGTAATTATGAGGATTAAGAAGTCATGACCAGCCCTGGGGATTAATCAACGAAGGAGGGGGAGATGAGGTGAGGTGAGGTCAGGTAAGTCCATGTCCAGCCAGGTAAGGTCAACTCAGGTACGGGAGGTCAGGTTATTAATGGATGGATAATTCAGCGGCGGCAAATGAGGTGAAAGATCCTTGGCGGGTTTCAAATGATTTCATACATTTTAACTACAAGTACGTTACTATATTGCTAACAGACAATACATTCATAAAGCTAAATGAATCATAACTCATCTATAATGCTAAATGATTCATAAGGTTTTTTTTCATAACTTATCCATAATACTAAATGAATCATAACTTATGACATAACAAGTTTGTTTATTTTTTACAAATTATTCTAAGCATTTTTTGAATACGTAATAGGTAAATGGGAATGTATAGGAATAGTCTAAAGGGTTGAAAATATATTAGAAAGTCAAACTATCTAAATAAAGCTTAGAAAAATATACGATGCGAGATAGTCTGCTTGACGTCTTTCACACAGTATTTATTACACCTTGAGCCCAGAACGGTCATTGCCATTGTATCTGGGTGTCATCAGACGATTTTTTTGTGAAATATAAGCAAGATTTTATAGATTTGCATTTTTTACTAAACATCCTATCCTTGTCGACTAACTAATTTGTATATGCAAGTTACTTTTCGTAATTTTTGTATGGCTAAACAACATGTGCCACTGAAGGACGGATACACAGTAGTTTTCTATCATGACTATATCTAACCCTTTGTCCAGCGTTGTTTTATGCTTTGGTATCTTCAAGTATAAACTGTTTTTCAAATTTCACTACTGGTTTTTTTTTTTCGGGGGCGACTACAAAGACCAATAGCTTCACGGGAGGAACGTAAAACAACTAGCTGGTGATCTTATTTAGCCGTTACCAAACGTCGCACTGGTGATATTTTTGGTAATTTGTTCAATTTATTGCCAGAATTATGACACAGTGAAGACACAAAATGACACTCTCTCCGATAGCCCCTTCTAAACGGTCCCTGAAATCATGGATGCTTATCACACACATATTCCAGGTGTGCTTCTTATTCGTGTAGTTAACGCTCAGGAGAGTCCCTACTAGCGCTGGACACTCTATAGACCTTGGGCTTCCCATCCATTAGGCTTGATTCCGTGTCGTGTAGATCAAACTGGGCGTCCCCGTTGCGATACTAGCTTTCCTCGTGCTATCGTGGATGCGCGGAGTGCCCGGATCGCTTCGTACTCTAGCCAGCTACGTCGCCTGAGACACGCCCAGATTCTGCCGCCGTGTCGTCGCTGCTCTCTGGGAGACGGGCGGGGCGAGACGGGGAGGCTTGAGGCGGGGGCGGCTAAAGCGTGTGCCTGGCGCGGGGAGTGCGGTGCTGGCCTACCGTGTCGGCTCGGACCTTTGCGCTTTTCGGCTCGCCTGTTCCCGCCGATGAGGGGTGTGTATGCGCGAGCTTTGTGTGTGTGCGTCTCGGATGGGCCGCATCGACCACTGCAATAAGCTAGCCGAAAGGAGCGGTCAGTCAAAGTTGTCATCGCAAAGGGGTCCATAGACAGGTCGACTGGTATAAGCTGTGTCGTCAGGAGTCGCACGTAGAAACAGTACCAACGGATATGAGCACCGCTAAAAATGCGCAGTGAAAAAAAAAAGGAAAAGGACACATCATTAAAATATATTCACTGTGGTGCGTGTGTTTATACAGATGAAAATTGCACCTGGTCCTTCGTCCTCTCAGATACCATTATGACAAAGGAAACAGCATGTCTTGGAAACACAATCTTATAATCATTAAGCGAAAGTGTTTGTTGTGGTGTGTGTGTGTGTGGTGGTCCGCTCCAGGTGCGCCCCCTGTGGCGGAATGCTCCCCTCATATGGCACATTTTTGGACCGGCTGTTAGCAGGGAAAGGTTTTAGCCCTTATGAGATAATCGCGATCACTATTGATTTTTCTTTTTTTTTAGCAGCCTATTAGCGATAATTGTGTGTCAAAAAAAACGTGGGTTGCGACAGAATTGAGGAAACCTTGATGTTAGGGTGATGGGTAATGGGCGAGTGACTGTGTGGGGTGATGGGTAATGGGTGTGGGTGATGGGTGATGAATGGGTGGGGAGTGATGGTGATGGGTGCGGGGAATGATGTGGGGTGATGGTAATGGGGTGAGTGAATGGTGTGGTGGTGATGGATATGGTGGAGTGAAATGGGTGGGGGGTGTGGGTACTGGGTGAGTGCATGGGTGGGGGGTGACATGGGTGATGAGGTGAGGGAATAGATTGGGGGTGATGGGTAATGGGTGATGAGGGGTGGTGTGGGATGGATAATGGGTGATGTGAATGGGTGGGGTGGTCGATAATGGGTGAGTGAATGGGGTTTGGGGTTATGGGTATGGTGATGAATGGGTTGTGGGTGATGGTGAATAGGTTTATCGTTTAATACATACATTTCTACATCCATGATTTCAGGAAAGCTAGAAGGGGGCTATCTTTTGATAGTCTGTGTTGGTGGGCGTTATTATAATAATAAGCAGAAAGTGTGTGTGGTGTGGTGTTTGGGGGTGTGGTTGTGTGTGTGTGTGGTGGTGTGTGTGGTGTGTTGTGTTGTGTTGTGTGTGGTGTCCGCTCACAGTGCGCCCCTGGTGGCGGATCCCCTCAATATGGCACAATATTTTGGACCGGCTCTGAGCCGTGACAGGTTTTAACCCATTTATGAGAATGACCGATCACTTTCTTTCTTCTTTTTTTTAGCAGCCTATTATTCGAGAATTGTGAATAAAAAAAAGGTGGGTTGCGGGAGAATTGAGGAAACCTTGATGTGCGGTGCAGGGTATGGGTGAGTGAATGGGTGGTGGGTGATGGGTAATGGTTGGGGTGATGGTGAGTGAATGGTGGGGGTTGATGGTTTGGCGTTTAATACATACATTCTACATCCATGATTGTCAGGAAGTTGAGGGGCTATCTGGAGAGTCCTTATGTTTGGGGGCCGAAGCCCCACCAATAGCCATCCGCAGGAGCTAGCCAAAAAGTCCGCCCGGAGGGCGGCTTTGCGGCTGTACCATAATTATAACAACATACTGGTTATAATAAGAAACATAAAAATAACAATAATAATGGCAATAATGATATAATAATAACACTAATAATAGAATAGTAGCATAAGATAATAATAATAACACTAATATAATAATAATAGCAATAATTCTAATACTAATAAGACACTATGTATAATAATCAAATAATAATGTTTGTCGTTACCCCGTTCGATAATACAACCTCATTCCCTGCTGTGCTTCTGTGTGTTGGAGTGTTGATAGATAATAGATTATGGCACACAATGTTAATGTATGGTGGTGGTATTTATTTGTTCTCTTTGTTGTTTTCAGATATTGGTGCCTTCGTGGCTTTATAACATATGAAGCAACGGAAAGGCTCAAGCAGGTCAGATGGAAAAAACACGAGGAAGAAGGCACAATGTCTGAAAGACAAGAACTGAAATAAATACCCATCACCATACATATAAATTGTGTGCTATGATCCTTATACTATCAACAACTCCCACACACTCACGACATCAATCTGCATCCCCATAACCGTCTTGGCATGGTGTGTGTTGTGGTGCTAACGATGTGTGTGTTGTGTGCTAGCGATGGTGTGTGTTTTGGTTCTAAACGATGGTGTGTGTTGTGTTCTAGCGATGGTGTGGTTTTGTGCGCTAGCGATGGTGGTGTTGTGTGCTAACGATGGGTGTGTGTTGTGTGCTACGATGGCTGTTGTTGTGTGCTAACGTGGTGTGGTGTTGTGTGGCTAAACGATGGTGTGTGTTGTGTGCTATAACGAATCGGCAAATAAGTATTCCTCCCATTGACGCTCACCAAATCACACCAACAAGTATTCCTATTGACGTAAATAGTTTACTTTGATAGGAAGAAATCATTTTCAGCGTTGATAAATGGTTGACCTCCATTGTGTCCGCCATACATACACACAATAACTTCCATAATAAAAGTACCAAGCACAAATCCTGCCAATAATTAATGATGTATAAAACATTAAAAATGACAAGTGTTATTGCGTCTAGCCCTGCCTTGAATTAATGGGTAAAGGTACACGTCATGATTTATATTTATTTTAACCAAAAGAAAACTTTGTATTATGTAAACGAACTTACCTGCTTATCTATGTTCGTGACAAAATATTGAGTATAAATAATCTTATTCTATATGTAATATGTTTTATACTATGTTGCTATAATCATCTCTTCCAGAAGTTTCCTTAGCAACATATTTCTCAGGTTTCAGCAAGTTAAGAAGAAAGGAATGTCTTGATTATCTCATTCATTTGTTTAAACCCCTGAGGCCAGATAGGTAATTTTACATTGTATTTTGAATACCATTTAGCTTTAAGTTAGTATAGTCAATATATTTCTAGATGTGACCTGTTTCTATCCGTTTCGACTGCCAATTTAGTAATATTCAGTTTAACTTTTCGTAATTTTTATGGCTCGACACAACCTTTTTTTTTTATAGCAAGGAAAAATCTGGGTGTGAAGAGGCTAAACAAACCAATCACTTCATCTACACAATGCTTAGCTTCCGCCGCCAATGACACCCGGGTGGTGAAGGTGGTCTCGATGCTTCCACCTGACGGGCCAATCAATGAGATTCTCAGGGTGGGTGGGGGAGGGGCAACGGCGGTTGACTGGCCGGGCACTGAGGTCAAGGGGCGTGACCCATACCCCCCGCTACCGTGCCTTTGTGAGTCTCTGCGTGAGTGACCGAGAGTCCTGCTTCCACTCTCGTACAGTCCTTCACAGCGTCAGTACTCAGTTTAGGTCTAACACGCCTGTCCTCCTAGCCTGTTATCCTGGCAGTACCGATGGACCAGCTCACCACCATGGCGCCTCACCCGCCCGCCGCCCTCCCGCTGCTGACCAAGACCCAGGAGGAGGAGTCGCCCAGCCTGACGCAGACACCAGACGCCCCACCGGTACCACAGGGCGTGACGTCACCCGACTACAAACTAGGGTCGAAGAGATTCCGAAGAGGTCACTTTCGGAGTCCCAGCATGCACAACTTCGCCTTTATCGAGGAGGACCTGAGGGCGTCGCGGCGTGCCCTGTTCACCACGCCGGCGCGGGGCATGAGGGACTGGGGCACCGTGCGGGAGTCGCGGCAGCCCCGGAACAGGTTGATGAAGACAGACACCAAGGCCTCCCCCAGCAAGCGTTCCTGCGTGACTCTATACTTCACTGCCCCTGCCCCCGCCCCCGCAGGTCCAGGCAGTCCCTTCAGCGCCATCAGGAGCCTTGACCAGCACCCAGGACGCGAGGACACCGCGTGTAGTCCTTGAGCCAACCGGCCATATTTTGAAGTGAATGCTCCGGCGGGGGGAGTAATTCTCATTATGATTTTCCATTAGGGCAATATCTCAGGTATCAGAAAATGCATGATGGACATCTGAGAACGGTAGCTTAGTGCCCGGATGGACGCCATCTTTGAAACCACCCAGCGCGAAAATGCCCATTTGGTGGGGTACATTGTTGCACGTGTATCTGGACTTCTATACTAGCTATCGATGTGCGGTTGACGACTAAATATACGTCCAATGTGTACCGCCCTAAAAAAAATAATACGAAGCATTTTGTTATAGATTAATTATTATAAAAATCAATTATCGAAAAAAAATCATATATTTTTCAATATTTTATTATTAGACTTGTACTTTTTTTAGTGAAACAACACTGGTATGATTTTCCAAATTATGCATTGTGCTACACCGTTTATCTGTCTATAAAAATAACTCAAAAACTAAAACATATCATCCACCACGAGTGTACACAAAAAATATATGAAAAGGCATGCACTTTCCACAAACCGAAACTATGTCAGTTGGAATTTCCCGCCGATAATCAACCCACAGAACCCAGTGCCGAAAGTGACGTCAGTCTATTCTATATCTATATTCTATATTCTATATCTCAGTCTGAGATTTGTTGCGGTGACCTGATTAATTTCTGAGGGGGGGGGGGGTCACGATACTATCTAACTGCAGACAATCGGGCTGCTGCACTGAGGCAACTATGAGAAACTATCCTTGTGAATGGCAGCGACACATCTCACGCCAAGCACCCTGACTTGTCTACTTCTCGCATCAAACGTGATGAGTCTGGCGTCACAGCTATCTGTGATCTACTGGAAAATGACTGGACCAATCCATTCGCCGATGATCCGTCATGTCTTCTCAGTATATCTACCGGAGCGGCTGCGAGGGAGGACGTTTCTAATGACCTACTCAACGCCCTGCAAAAGGGGGGAAGCGGCGTATCAAAGTTTCCCCAGAAACGTCTTAAAGAGGGAACAGGCTTTTATGACACAGTGAAGAAGCTAAACTTGAAGACCTTTGGTAAGATCAAGCAGAAAGTTCTGAAGGCCACAAACAAGGAGATCGTCCTGAGAGCTGACAGACAACTGTTTGCCACCATGATACTCATCGCCAAGACAAGGAACCTCGACATGCAACTTGTCCTTTGTCACCCACTAGGGCCGTTACCATGGTCTTTGGCAAACGTTGATGGGTCAATGAAAAAAACGAACAAAGTTGCACTTGCGAAACACATGGAAGGTCTTGTGGAACCAGCCGATAACGTTGACAAGCGAAGTGCAACAATAATTGATGCGATGGCTCTCATACAAAAGATGCATGGCGAGAACGACACGTTCGAAAAAAACTATCTGACCGCATCCTTGCTGCACGCGCTTCACGCTGGTAAAGGCAGTGAGCGCATCGATGTTGTCTTTGACACATACACAGAAGAATCCATCAAAGCAGCTGAGCGTGTGAACCGCGGTTTTAAATGAAGGCATCAGTTTCAGCGAGATCAGACCCGCACACAAAATCATGAACTGGCGGCGTCTCCTTGCTTGCAGCCAGACAAAGGAGAAAACTGGTTGTGTTTCTGGCGGAGTCGTGGAAACATGAACAAATCGCGAAAAGCTAGGCAACAGAACACTGTATGTCACCTGTGGTGAAAATGTCTGGTACTGACCCGCGATAGGTGGAAGTTGGTGCAAGCACTCGAATGTAGCCACGAGGAAGCAGACACGCGTATGTTTCTCCACGCAAAGCACGCCGCTACCCACTACAAGACGATCATCTTAGTGGCAGATGACACCGACGTTCTGATCATCAGTCTTCATCTCAGCAGAACCATCGATAGTCAGCTCTTCATCAGACGAGGAACAAAGGTTCGAGTCAGAATGATTGACGTTGGAAAGTTGCTGCAGTATTGGGGTCTGGAGTTTGCAGTGCATTGCCAGGGGTTCATGCATGGAGCGGGTGTGACACTGTTAGTGCTCTGGCTAGCCAAGGAAAGATAAAGGCTTTGAAGCTTGTGCAAGCGAATGATCTGTATCTTCAAGCATTCACAGATCTGGGATCTTCGTGGAATGTACCAACAGACGTCTTCAATAGCATTCAGGCCTTCACGTGTCAGCTGTACGCCAGGAACACGAAGATCGTCGGTGCTAATTCCCCTCCGTTATCACATGTTCTGTGCAAAGAAGGGCCAGATCGAATCTGGACAATTGCCGCCTTGTGAAGACTCCTTGATGCAGCATACGCTTAGGGCCAACTATCAGGCGGCTATCTGGCGACGCAGCCTTGAAAACCTGCCAGACGTCCCAGCACCATCAGCAGGACATGGCTGGGAACTCGATGATGGCGGTACGCTCAAAATCCGATGGATGGCGGGTCTACCAGCTCCAGATGTCGTCTTGAATCTCATCTCATGCACATGCAGAAGGACGTGTCGACCGTCAGATTGCTCCTGCATACTGAATGGGTTGAAGTGCACTGTTGTGTGGGAAGCTGCAGGGATGCTCCAACATGGTGCAGATGATGCTATCGTGGCTCAGGATGCCAATGACTCTGATGGCGACTCTGATGATTAACTTTGTGTGCACTGTATATTGTATAGCATATGTTGTTCTCTATTATAATGCAGGCCAAATTGCCTGAAAATCTTTATAGACAGATAAACGGTTTAGCAAAATGTATAATTTGGAAGATCATATCGGTGTTATTTGACTAAAACATGACATGTTCAATGATACCTCCGCTTGCTTATTAGGAATATACATCGTATGGTGTTAAAATCAGCTCCATACGTCTTTCCAAACTCTAGTAATGAATAATTAATATAATTGGCGGCCATTTTGAAATCCAAGATGGCCACCAAAGTGCAGATTTCCTATGTAACAATTTCCGCCTGCTTATTAGATATCGTATGGTGTTAAAATCCTCTCCGTACGACATTCCTAACTTGCGTTATCGTCAGAATAGATAATGCCAGCGGCGGCCTAAGTCATTTATGCCTCTTTACATATATTTGTTGTAACTCGTGGTGGATGATATGTTGTACTTGTTGAGTTTATTTTTATAGACAGATAAACGGTGTAGCAAAATGCATAATTTGGAAAATCATACCAGTGTTGTTTCACTAAAAAAAGTACAAGTCTAATAATAAAATATTGAAAAATATATGATTTTTTTTTGATAATTGATTTTTATAATAATTAATCTATAACAAAATGTTCTATTATTATTTTTATTTAGACGGTACACAAATTTGGGCGTATATTTAGTCGTCAACCGCACATCGATAGCTAGTATAGAAGTCCAGATACACGTGCAACATTGTACCCACCAAATGGGCATTTTCGAGCGGGGTGGTTCAAAAGATGCGTCCATCCGGGCACTAGCTTACCGTCCTCCAGATGTCCATCACACCTTTTCTGGACACTTGCGGACATGGTCTAATGGAAAAGCATTTAATGAGCAATTACTCCCCCCGGCCGGAGCATTACTTTTTGGGTCTGGCTCAAGGGATAGTGGGGTGCGGGGCGCGTGCCGATCCCTGGCCAGCGGGACAGCATGACCAACCTCCGCCCTACGTGCCGCCACGCCGCTCGCCCTCGGCCCGCCGGTGTCTAAGGGGACCTCTCTCCAGATGCCCCGCAGAGGAAGAAAGGACGGATGTTCTACCCTGGGGCAGCGGTTAGTCTTCCCTGTGGACTGCGTGGGTGGGTGCAGACAAGACGCAAGATGAAGGATACTGCGTCGCCGCCCCGCGCATCCACGCCCCTTGCCCTGCACGCTGCGCCTCCACGCCCTCGCCATTGCACGCCCGCCGGCGACGCCCTCGCCCTGC
This sequence comes from Chionoecetes opilio, assembly GCA_016584305.1. NCBI lineage: Eukaryota > Metazoa > Arthropoda > Malacostraca > Decapoda > Majidae > Chionoecetes > Chionoecetes opilio. Next base: position 44,142 of record JACEEZ010024488.1, read on the forward strand.
CCTGCAACGCCCGCTCCCCCCCGCCCTCGCCTGCACGCCCGCCCTCCTCGCCTGCACGCCCGCCCGAGACGCAGCGGCTGTCCCTCCTGCTTTTCCCCCTTTTTTTTTTTCCGCAGTGCCAGGAGTTACATCGTGCGAGCCGTGCTGTGCCTCTTGTTGTGATGCTGTGTCGTGATGGAGCTCAGTGACATGGTTACTGATTGTGGGATGACATTTGTATTATAACTTTATTATTTTGCTGTAAGATATTTTCATGAAGTGAGCATAGTAATAAATATTAAGGTGTTTCGCTGTGTTTTCCAACCCTTTCAGCCGCTAGGCTGACAACAAATATCCTTAATAAGTGCTTAATAATAAATGCTTCTACTACACAGGTTTTATTCAAGATAGTATGTAACGGACATGAAGTGAAAATACGCTGACTTTGGTAATATGTTTATGAGTTAAGAAAATTGAAATAAAAAATAAAATAATATTCTAATATGAGTTATCTGAGTAATTCAATACAAAGGTAATTACGGAAACATCATAAGTGTTTTTTGTGTAGGTTCGCATCACCTGGTCATTGTGCGTCATATTCCTTTCTACCTGAGTAGATAGGTCATCAAAAGTGTGTCAGATCAGGTCAGGGATTGTCGGGCGGGGTGAGTTAAATGACAGGGGAAGCATAATATAAGGCTGCTTGACGTTATCAGAGACATAAGATTGTTTTTCAGTCACCATCTGGAAATAAGAAAAAATGTATCTTTTATAGTATTTCGTCATATCATAGGAGTGAAAAAAATAATAATAACCTAGAAGCCTATATGCCAATATGCCTTCACCCACGACCACTTTGAGCATTGTTCTAACCTTTTCCCTCCAGCATTCTCTGCCTTCTCCTTGCCTCCCTTCTCATTCCTCCTTCTCTACATTGCCAACGCCTTATCGCTCTCCCCAAATACTCCCTCATTCATGGTGGGAGGCGCCTGTATACTTTCTATCCTTTCTCTCTTATTATCTAGTTAGTGTAGTTTAGTTAAAATCAAACAGCCCATGTAAGGACCTAATGGTTTGTGTTTCTTTGGACTCTCCTCTCCTTTCTCCTCCTCCTTTACCTACTCCTTATCCACTATCCCTCCCTACCTACCTCTCCTTACCTACTCTCCCTCCCTCCCTCCGATACCTCTCCTTGAACATACCCCCCTTTATTTCCCTCCCCCCCCTCCCTCTCTTCCACAATTCCCCCCGACAGATCGAGGACCCGAGCAACAAGTACACCACCTCGATAATTACCTTCAGCAATCGCATACCGGCCCCGATAGAAACCTTGTATCGGAGCTCTGAACTTCTTCGCTTAATGTATACAGGGGCACAATGACCAAAGATTAACCCAATGTTCTCTTAAGATGACCCGATAATGGCCTGGGGGGTGGGGGGCACTCAGGGTCGCAAGCCTCCCTGGAGTCCCTGAACACGCCAATCTGGACAACAGGTGACAGGGCGCCCCAATTAGTGAGGGTAACTGTGGTGAGTGGACCTGTCTAAAGGGTTGAGCTAATTATATGACGGCCGGACGAGCCCAGTTGGGCACCTTGGATACCTAAACAAGACAGACATAAACACGCACACACACACACACACAACCCACACACACACAAACACATATAAACACATACAAATCACTACATAAGACATACAGTAGACACATACACACTCACTACATATACATACACCCTATAAAACACCACACACTACATAACACCCCACAAATAAACAAACACCCACATACATTACACACACACCAAACACACACCACATACATACACACACACAAAACACACACCACATACATTACATGACCACATAAACCAACCACACAGACGTGACCCATCTCTTCATCACCCAGCTGAGGTCATCTGATAACTGGATGGAGAAAGAAGAAAGCGAAAAGAAAAGAAGAGGGAAGAAAGGAAAGAAAGAAATGGCCGGAAGAAAATGAATGAATTGATGGATGGAGAAAAGTACATGAGGAGAAAGGCGGATCCAATGGCACAGAAAGCGAACAGGCAAAATAAGACTACCGAATTTGTGGAAAAGAAAGGGAGTCAACGAACAATATAGATGAGAGAAAAGTAAGGAAAGAAAAGAGGAAAAGCATCATTCAACATAATACATAAACGGACGTCTAGACTACACCTAGGACGTACGGGTCCAGGTCGTTTCGGCCGTATGTAATTTAAGGCCGTGACGCCCCAAACGACAAACGGCCGAATCGTCATCACGGCATAACAAAATACGGCCTAAATTGTATACGGCCGAACGACCTGGGACCCAACTCCGTGATTACCTAGACCAGTCTACAACTCACCTCGTATTGTCATTTCACAATACGGTATTATTTACAAATATTTCACCCTATATGATAGTACACTTTATCTATATATATATATATATATATATAATATATCTATATATATATATATATATATATATATATTATAGATATATATATATTATTATATAATATATATATACTATATATATATATATAATATAATATATATATATATATATCACACTTAGTGACGATCGCGACGCACACAGAGATAATGACGTAGAGAGAATGACGTTTTGAGGGAATGTTAACGATTGTTTCAACTCACCAAACAGCTAAAGACCAGTTTCTATTAAGTTGATAATCAACTTAATAACCCAAAACAGGGTGTAGGTCACTTGTTCCAGCGTCCACACCATTGTCATTTGCTGTGTCCATTCTCGGACACAGTGAAAAGGAGAATACGTGTTACCCAGCTGGTACTGTTATTTGTGTCCAGCTCATATATTGTATTATGATGGGGACAGTGTGGACAACATATGGTATGTGGTGTTAAAGCTCCTGAATTCACTGAAATATTAAGGTCATTTAGTGAATACATTATTTTACCTAAGGTGTATGTATCGGTCGAATTTATCTCGAAAATACGATTAATCTGGCGGCCGATGCGACAATGTGGGCTACATATAGTTCACATCCCTGCACCAGTCCCTTCGGCTAAACATCTCCACGGCCTAAAGTCTCAGGGCCTAAACGTCGCAACGGCCTAAAACATCTCACGGCCGAAATGGTTAACGGCAGAAAAAAAATACGGCCGAATCGACCCGAACTCCACTACGTACAGTACATACACACATACGTACATACATAGAGAGAAACACATGTATACGAATGTTATGTGTGTTTTCATTTATACACGGCATACCATACATCAAATCTCTCTCTCTCCTCTCTCTCTCTATCTCTCTCTCTCTCTCTCTCTCTCTCTCTCTCTCTCTCTCTCTCTCTCTTCTCTCTCACACAACCTGTACGTATTAATTATGGGAGCAAACGGAGCTATATTTTGACTCTCTCTCTCTCTTCTCTCTCTCTCTTTTTCCACTATCTCTCTCTCTCTCTCTCTCTTCTCTCTCTCTCTTCTTCTCTCTCTCTCTCTTCTCCTCTTCTCTCTCACCACCACCCTTCCTAGCTATCATAAAGAACCATTCCCTAATAAAACTCTCCCAACTCACTCGCAATCACAGGTCAGAGGCACCAAAATAATGACAACTATTCCCTTGCAACAGAATATAACCCACATACATTGCCTGCTCCCGACGGCCTCCTTCCTAGCGACTGCATGGACGGAGGGGCGCCTGCGGGAGGGATGAAGGGGGACGCTGAATGCGATAAGGGGAAAAAAGGGTTGTAGGGTGTACGTAATATAATGGACCATTGAACAAGGGGAAAAGGAAAACCAGGTTAACAACAATGGGAAGGGAGGGAGAGGGGAGTGTGTGTGTGTGTGTGTGTGGGTGTGCTTGTGGTGTGTGGGTGTTTGTGTGTGTGTGTGTGTGAATTGGATTGAATTGAATAAGGTTTATTGCTCAGACTCAACAGAAGTATGGGACAGCACAGCTCCTTAATTGCCAACCAGTCATTACCCATATCAAAAAAATAATACATCTTACAGATACATAAACAGAAATATTTTCATCTGAAACATTTTAAATATTACATCAGGAAACATAGATCCTATTTAATGTGTTAACTATATACTCGCATTAATGTAATACATTTTTCTATGCTGGTCCAGTCCAGAAATACTCTGGATTAGTCATGCTGAGCTGACTTATTGCTGATATTACACTCTAAGAAACATCCTTGGGTATTCATCCCCTAGTGTGCAACCATCACATTTATCACAAAAGTCTTCCTATCTGGCACATTTTGGGTATTCTGCTGTACTGGCAGTCTATTATGTTTGTCCTAAGTTTAGCCAAAAAAAAATCGTGATTGGTCTTCAATTTAGTTTTAAATAACTCCTCTCTGCCAAATATACACTTTAAAAGATACATGAGTTACTACAAACAGACTTGTTCATACGATTTCTTATACCAAAGAGTAATCATTGAGTTTAGCCTGTGTCACAGTTCTTGCCCAACCATAATGGGTTAAAATCACTTCCTGGTTCAAAACCACACACCTGACAACGCCACTAGTTATTTAACACTTGATCTAATCTCTTAGCCAAGGTGATGGTGTACCGTCAACAGTGTCCAGGGCAGGCAAAAACACTGATACATAGCATAAGAAAAACTGTTTCAGGTTTTCCGGTGATTAGTCTAATCAGTAATTATCATTCTAACTTTTACATCAATATGCATGGGGAGATGCCCAAAGTTCCCAATGTGTGTGTGTGGTGTGTGTGTGTGTGTGGTGTGTGTGTTGTGTGTGTGTGTGTGTGTGTGTGTGTGTTGTAGTGTGTGTGTTGTGTGGTGTGTGTGTGTGTGTGTGTGTGGTGTGTGTGTGTGTGCCCTGTGTGGGTTGTGTGTGTGGTGTGCTGTGTGTGTGTGTGTGTGTGGTGTGTGTGTTTGTGTGTGTGTGTGTGTCTTGTGTGTGGGGTGTGTGTTGTGTGTGTGTGTGTAGTTGTGTGTGTGTGTGTTGTGTGTTGTGTGTGTGGGTGTGTGTGTGTGTGTGTGTGTCGTGTGTGTTGTGTGGTGTTTGTGTGTGTGTGGTGGTGTGTGTGTGTGCTGTGTGGTTTGTTGTGTGGGTGTGTGGTTGTTTGTGTGTGTTGTGGGTGTGTTGTGTGTGTGTGTGTGTGTGTGTCTGTGTGTTGTGTTGTGGTCTGTGGTGTGTGTGGTGTGTGTGTGGTGTGTGTGTGTGTGTGTGTGTGTGTGTGTGTGTGTGTGTGTGTGTGTGTGTGTGTGTGTGTGTCGTGTGTGTTGTGTGTGTGTGTGTGTGTGTGTGTGTGTTGCGTGTGTGTGTGTGTTGTGTTGTGTGTGTGTGTGCATGTGTGTGTATTCATCTAGTTGTATTTTACAGGGCCAGAGCAATTGCTCGTGTGGCCCCGTCTCCATACAATATTTTTATATCATTCATCCTTAGGGCTTTGTGTTGCTGAAGCCAGCACCCTGGAGAAGAGGGTTCACAAACCCCGTACACCCGGTACCCATTCACTGCTTGGGTTGACAGGGTCTCAGGTTTTAAGGAAACAACCAATTTGTTTCCGCTCCGCCGGGGATCGAACCCAGGACTTCTCGGTTGTGGACCGAGCGTGCTATGCCTTACACTACGGAGAGAGAGAGAGAGAAAGAGAGTGTGTCAGTGTGTGTGTGTGAGAGAGAGAGAGAAGTGTGTGTATGTGTGTGAGGCAGAAGAGGGTGTGTATGCGGTGTATATGTAGTTGTGCGTGAGAGAGAGAGAGATAGAGAGAAAAGAAGGATATTTGTGTGTGTCTGAGAGAGAAGAAGTGTGTGTGTGTGTGTGTGTGTGTGTGTGTGTGTGTTGTGTGTGTTGTGTAAGTGTGTGGTGTGTGTGTGTGTGTGTGTGTCGTGTGTGTGCGTGTTTGTGTGTGTGTGTGTGTGAGAATAGTGTGTATTTGTGTCGGTGTTATAAGTGGGAGTGTGTGTGTGTGTGTGTGTGTTTGTTGTGTGTGTGTGTGTCGTGTGGTGTGTGTTGTGTGTGTTTGTGTGTGTGTTGTGTGTGTCTGTGTGGTGTGCGCGGTCTGTGTGTGTGTGTGGTGTGTCTGGTGTGTGGTCTGTGTGTGTTTTTGTGTGTGTGTTTGTGTGTTGTTTGTGTGTGTGTGTGTGGGTGTCGTGGTGTGTGTGTGTGTGTGTGTGTGTGTGTGTGTGGAATAGATGTCGTGTGTGTGTGTATTTGTGATAGTGTGTGTGTTGGTGTGTGTGTGGTGTGTGTGGTGTGTCGTCTTGTGTGGTGTGTGTGTGTGTGTGTGTGTGCTGTGGTGTGTGTGTGTATGTATGTGTGTGTGGTGGTGTGTGTGTGTGTGTGTGGTGTGTGCAGGCGCGCGAAAGACGGGGAGGGTGGGGAGGCCCCTCGTATTCTGGTGTCTGTGTATATGTTTGCGATTGTTTAATTTTGGAGGAATTTCCCACGATTCAGGAGAAGCCCACACACACACACACACGTGAGGGTAAAAATTATGCCAGGTCTACGGAAAGATTTGGCCTTTGAAAAAGCTCTGAAATATCCTCGCTCAAGCACAGACGAAAAAAGACTTTTTTCCGAGGACGCGGCAAAAGTGTAGCCGTAGATCATGACGGCGGTTAATTGCCCAATTTGCGGTTCTTCCGTCGCAATGAAACTGTGTCTACGCCACGATCTAGTTTTCGCCTCTGAAAGCCCGCTGCCTCGGTTTCAGGCAAAATTGTTTATCTGCGGTTACCGTGAAGCGCACGCGGCCAAAATGCAACGGTTTATGTCGACGTGGATTGAGGCGCCACCTGCGCACGCCCCGGCGTCGGCCCCGAAAGCAAGCCCTGGCCCTGTTCCTGGGCCCACTTCTGCTAGAAAAACATTTATAACTACATACATGCATATACATTGTTCACTTGGTTTCTTTTAAAGTTTTCTCCCTCTCCCTCCACCACGCACCACCTCGTTGCTGCCGACTCTCAACTACCTGAATAGACACACTGAAAAAGTTGAAGATATCAATTAGCGAGCATTCCTGTCACGCACGACCAGAAGGGAACAACAACCACGCGCGTCCCCGCCTGCAGGACGGCGGCAGGGCCAGCAGGGCGGGGACGGGAGGACCCTCAGGGTGCTGGAGGAGAGCTAGGGCTGGGGCTGAGAGGGGGGACGAGGGATAAGAGGAGGAGGAGGAGGAGGAGGAGGAGGGTGTGCGAGAGATGAAGCTGAGAGGATTCCTTCCATTACCCGCTTCCTGCACCAGCCTGGGAGCGATGACATACGGAGAGCGCGGCTCCCTCGACACTCTGCATCCCGCCGTCTAGAGGGGCCTGCGTGGGGAGGGGAGCATACTGGGGCGCCGCCCCACCGGGGCAGCCTCCTGTGGGGGAGCAAGGTATGCGGCGCCCCACCCTGATGGCGCTCGGCTCCTGCCTGTCACCTGAGTTCTTCGTGGCTGTTGTCTTGCTCACCACCGCACTTTCCCTTACCCTCACACCTCTCAGCCATCTGCTCTCACCCTATCAGCAGCCCATCTCACCCTGCCCTTCACGTCACTCTTACAAGTGTCTGTCAGTCTCTGGCAGCCGTGTCTATCGGTTATTTTTTTATCCAAGTGTCAGTAAATCTGTTCACCTAGTTTCTGAAAATCCCTTAATCTGTCAGGCCGTCACTAAAGCAGGTTTACGTCACCCTCTCAGCTGTTACTGATTCGCGTCACCCGTCACCTGTCAACGGATTCTTACGCGTCAGCCATCTGTCTCCCCTGTCACCAACTCGAAGTCGTGTTCAACTAACTGTCTCATCTGTCTGTTGTCATATGCACTCTGTCGTTTGTCTGTCTTTGTTCTACCTCAAGGTCTCAAAAGGTTTTATTTTCACAACAATAATTCATGAAATTAGTATATCGTTATCAAATCAAACATATATATTGTAGAATGTTGTTGTTTTTACAATAATTACGTGGTTTTCTCAAGGACTATACAGGAACTACCCTCCTGTAGGTCGCGCTGGCATCTTGTAGCTTCCTTATTTTCTTATGTATTTATACATCCTATTTGTAGTTTGTCTTCTTAATACACTCCTCAGTATCGTCCTTAACCCGGCAATAGATAAATAGAGAGATATTGTTATTGTCCATAGACAATGCATAAAAGAAGAATGCATAAATAAAAGAAATTACATAATTACCAATCACTCATGGACAGAAATTATTCTAATCAGTAATTAACAAAAGCTACCAAGTGTCCATACAATTTTTATATGGGAAAACGTTGCGGCGCCTTAGTATTATTTTCACAATTAAAATTATACTTACCATGTAATATATATGACATTTCCTATCAGCTCGAATCTAAAAATTCAACCAACAGTACTAAAAGCAAAAAACTCAAACCCTAACAACGCATTTAAGATACATAAAAGTTGATTACAATCTCACAAAATTACAAGTTAAAAAGAAAACAAAGAACAAGAAAAAACTGTTAACTGTTAAAATACAAACAAACGTGCAGGACTGTATCCGTGTATTATCAATCATTTACAACACGTTAACAGGTCGTCCAATACAAGTTACGAACATAATGATACCACGTCAGTACCGTATATTGCAACGCGTTGTTAATGTATTGTACTGAGTCACGAATATTATCACCTCTTACACTTACCCGTCATTACACGTCCTGTTCCCGTATTACGTGTTAAAAGGAGTTATTTCACATACCACCAGCCTGCCTGCTCCAACTTGCCGCATTTTCATAATTACATCAACCAACTATTATTTATGACAAAGTGGTTGAAAAGATAGATAACATGATTTTGTGTTTCTTTTAGCAACACGCGGCGGGCGGATAACGCTATCAGCCACTCCTCGCGCCACCGCCCACAATGGAGACTCACACTCGTTTCATGGAAATTTGTGGAGGAAAATAATTAAAAACGAAACAAACAAAAAGTGGCGAGACTGTCACGACACGCGAAAAAGTAAACCGGTAGATTAAATGTCAAAAAGCCTTCGGGTGTTTCAGCCGAGTTTTAAAAAGTAACCAACCGACATTTAAAGGACAGGAAATCATGCTTGAATTAGACCAATTTAAGAATACACTCCAGAGACCAATTATTAAGAATAACACTCCCAGGACAATTTAAGAATAAGGACCGCGACATTTTGTTCCCGCGGACAGAAATGATAAAACATTTTATGGCGTTAGGAGTTGGACAAAACTACTATACCGAGAGGATCTTCAGGCAGATAACAAAAAATACCGGCAAATATAAAATTACTAACGATATACGAATCCGTACATCTAATACTGACCCTATGAGGGGAATTGAAGGATGGTAATGATGAAAAGCCGACTGATTGTCAACCTCCGGGTGTAGGGCTAGCGCGCCTGAGCTACGAAATCTGAAGGCCCTGGTTCGAATCGGGACAGGACAATGTGGCGGCAGCCCACAAACAGCTGTTCATCCTTCCTTTCGGGGTCGAAAATGGCATACTGGGGGAAAAACGGGATGTAACACTAGTCCTGTCTTTCCCGCGGTAACGATTCTACCCATCATAGCAGGCCTCATGGGCTAATGCGACGGAGATGGCACTGAGGCCACGCGTAGCATAGCGCCCTGGTTGTGCTCATCTTTACCTTACTACGATGGAAAGGCCAGATATTCTGTCTTTGTTATTCTGTGTGTTTATTTGCTCACTGCCTCATCAAAAAAGACAGTGTAAAGAAGGACAAGTGAACAAAATGCGAGTAGCAAGGACCGGGGTAAGAAGACAGCGTTTGGGACGAACAAGCACCGTAACAGCACGCGCCAAATCAGCCATACAAAACCAAAAGAGTAGAGGAGAGAGAGAGAGAGAGAGCCGAGCAAGAGAGAGAGAGAGGAGAGAGAGAGAGAGAGAGAGAGAGAGTGAGAGAGAGAGAGAGGACGAATCGTAGCTAGTGTTCCTGTCCTATCAGAGTATTTCATTAAAAGAGAGAGGAGAGAGAGAGAGATGAGCGAGAGAGAGAGAGACGAGAGCGCGCGGCGCAGAGCGCGCGCGCGCGCGCGGCAGCGCGCGCGCGAGCGCGAGCGCTCGGACCTCCGATCGTCGCGTAGTGTTCCTGTCCCAAAAAAAAAAAAAAAAAAAAAAAAGGGGGGAAAAAAAAAATTTTAAAGGGTTTTGGGGGAAAACCTTTTTTTTTCCCAAAAAATTTTTTTTGGGGGGGAATTTTGGGGGGTTTTTGGGGTTTAAAAAAGGAAAAAAAACCCCCCCAAAAAAAATTTTTTTTTTAAAAAATTAAAAAAAACCCCCTTTTTTTCCCCCCCTTTTTTTCCCCCCAAAAAAAACCCCCGGGGGGGAAAACAAAAAAAATTAACAAAACCCCCCCAAAAAAAAATTTACCCCCCCCTTTTTTTTAAAAAATTTTTTAAAAAAAAATTTTTTTTTTTGGGGGTTTAAAGGGTTAGGAAAAAACCCTTTTTTAACCCCTTTACCCCAAAATTTAAAAAACCCCAAAAAAAAAACCCCCCCCCCCCCCAAAAAAAAATTTTTTCCCAAAAAAACCCCCAAAAAACCCAAAAACCCCCCAAAAATTTCAAAAAAAAAAAATTTTTTTTCCCCAAAATTTTTCCCCCGGGGTTTTTTTTTTTTTTTTTTTTAAAAAAAAACCTTTTTTTTTTAAAATTTTTTTTCCAAAACCCAAAAAAAAAAAAAAGGGAAAAATTTTGGGGGGGAAAAAAGGGGGGACGCCCCCCGGCCCCAAAAAACCCCCCCAAAAAAAAAAAGGGAAAAAAAAAAAAGGGGGGGGGGGGGGAAATGGGGGGGGGGGGGGGGGGAAAAGGGGGGGGGGGGGGGGAAAAAAAATTTTTTTTAAAAAGGGGTTTAAAGAGAGAGAGAGGGAGAGAGAGAGAGAAAAAAGAGAGAGGGGGGGAGGGAGAGAGAGAAAAAAAAAAAAAGGGGGGGGGGGAGAAAACAAAAAAAAAAAGGGGGGAAAAAAAAGGGGGGCAAAAAAAAAGGGGGGGGGGGGGGGGCCCAAAAAAGGGGAAAAGAAAAAAAAAAATTTTTCCCCCAAAAAAAAAAAAATTTTCCCCCCAAAAAGGGGGGCCCCAGGGGGGGGGGGTGGGGGGGGGGTTTTTTTTTTTTTTTTGGGGGGGGGGGGGGGTTTTTTTTTTTTTTTGGGGGGGGGGTTTTTTTGGGGGGGGTGGGGGTTTTTGGGGTGGGGGGGGTGGGTGGGTGGGGGGGGTTTGGGGGGGTTTTGGGGGGTGGGGGGGGGGGGGTGGGGGGGGGTTTTTGTGGGGGTTTTTTTGGGGGGGGGGGGGGAAAAAACAAAAAAAAAATTTTTTTTTTTAAAAAAAAGGGGGTTTTTTTTTTAAAAACCCCCCAAAAAAAAAATTAAAAAAAAAAAAAAAAAAAAAAAAAAATTAAAAAAAAAAAAAAAAAAAATTTTTTGGTTTTTTTTTTGGGGGTTAATTTTTTTTTTTTGGTTTAAAAATTAAAAAGGAAAAAAAAAAAAGGGGGGTTTTTAAAAAGGGGGGTTTTTTAAAAAACCAAAAAAAAATTGAAAAACAAAAAGGGAAAAAAAAAATTTTTTAAACTTAAAAAATTTTAAAAAAAATTTGGGGGGAAAAAAGGGTTTTTTGGTCCCCCAAAAAAAAAAAGGGGGGGGCCAAAGAAAAGTTCCCAAAAATCCCCCCCGAAAAAAAAAAAAATAAGGAATTTAAATTGTTTAAATTTTAAAAGGGGGGGTTAAAAAACCCCCCCCAAAATTGACATAAGCGATTTTTGAATATTGAACGGAAAAATTCCAAAAAAAATTTATTAAAATTTTTGGGGGCAAAAAACCCCCTAATTTTAAAAAGGGTTTTTTGAAAAGGGGAAGGAGAGGAAGAGAGAAAAGACAAGAGAGAGGGGAAAAGAGAGGGAGTTTTTGAGAGAAAGAGAGAGGGGGAAGAGGAGAGAGAGAAAAGGGGGGAAAGGAAAGAGAGAGAGAGATTTCCAAAAGAACAATAAATGGGTGCTTTTAAATCCCTGCTGTCCGGGCCACGCTCCGCCTCTGCGTCAAAGGTTTTCTGACCCACTTTCTTCCAAAAAAAGAATTTGCCACGGGCCCCCCTTTCCCTTCCCCCCAAAAGCCTAACCCCTTCCCCAAACCACTTTTATGCTTAAACCCCTCGGGGGGTTGTGTGGGGGTTTTGGTGTGGGTGTTTTGGGGTGGTGTGGTGTTGTGGTGGTGTGTGTGGGTGTGTGTGTGTGTTGTGTGGTGTGTTGTGGTGGGTGTTTTATCGGGGGCGGGAGGGTAGAAAAAACCAGAAAAATGGAGAATTTTTTTAAATATTACGAGAAGGAAAATTTTTTGTGTGTGAAAGCCCCAGGTAACACATATATAAGAAAATAAAGTAAATATGTATGCAATAAAATTTATATGTGTAATATAAATATGGTAATAACACATGGCTAAACTTGGGACAAAGGGAAAAGGTGTTTCGTTATTTATTGTTGTATTTTTATGTTGGGTTTTAATTTAAAGATAAAGAAAGGTTATTTGATGATAAATAAACAGACAGGTTTTCCCAATGTAACAAAATAGAGTTTTCGGGAAAATTGTTGAAAAACCCCTCAAAAGTGAACATTTCAGAATCGTTAAGGCATAAAAAATAACGTTTCACAAACTATCCAAGTAATTTGAAAAAAGCACCCCACATTTCATGCGATAGTGCGTTCATCTGAATGTTGCGTTCATTTTGGCCCCCTCACTAAGAAAGATAAAAACAGCGGGAGAGAGTAAAAAAAAAGTATCAATAATCCCGCCTGCGAAACAACCCTTTACGAAGAGCGACTAAAGGAAACCCTAAATTGTCATTTTTAAAATCGTAGTTGCAAAATTAATGGGAAAAAATGTCCCAGGGTTTCGATAATGTGAAAAGCGAGTTGAATATTATCGGAAAAGACGTTTCCTAGTAAGGATACAAGCATAGAAAACTTTCGAACATGAAGCGAAGAATTTTTCCAATAGAGTTGTAAATTTTTGGAACCCCTTCCACGGTATTTCATATATCGCTTGGGCATTTTCAGAGATTTGACGATATCGCATCACTGGCCCAAAGAGACTTCGTTTATACGTAAAATTGAATGGGTTTTCTTTTCCCAGCTTTGCTTTTGGGGCAAGTTTCTTTTCCAAGCGTTCCCATCAAAGCCGTGGGGGTTTTTACAAGTCGGATCAGTGAGCGGGGGCCTCTGGGAGCGAGTTTTTTCGACCTCGATTTTTTGGTCCCGGGTTCCCCTTCTTCCTTGGGAGGGCAGTTTGCATTTTCTTTTCTGTGCGTGGACTGTTGGGACCTGCAGGGATCGGCAGGGGTTCCTGGGGCCCCTAGTTTTGTTCCCTCCGGATTTGGGGGCGGATTTTTTTTTCCCCCACTGGGAGGCGATTCCATTCTGTGCCCTTTCGCCTTGTGGGGTTTGGATCGGGGGGATAACGAATGGGTCTTTTGGGGCCGCAGGTTGCTTAACCCTTGACCCGGGGGGGGGGAATCACGTTTTTTCCCAAGGGGAGGGGCCTCCACTCTTTTTCTTGGGGTTCCTTTTGCGTCATTTTCTTCGCCCCCCTTTTTTCGGACGGGGAAAAAATTTTTTATTTTCCCCCTCCTTAGGAAAGTTTTTTTTTTGACTTGCAAATGTCTTTCCCTAACAGTTTCGGGGATTTCTGGCTTTTGTTTTTTAGGGGCAAGCTTTTTCAAGTCCCCCTGGCAAATGCCCGCGCCCCCCGGGGACACGTTTTCAACCCACCACCCCGGCCGCGATCGGTGCCCCCCAACCTCTCCATTTTTCCCCTCCTGATTTCACAAAGCCCCCCCCTTTTGGGGGGGGGGCC
>JACEEZ010024490.1:0-5000 GCA_016584305.1 Chionoecetes opilio
GAGAGAGAGAGGGGAAAAGGGGAGAGGAGAGAGAGAGGAGAGAGAGAGAGAGTTCCCAAAAGTTCGTTTTTTTTCCTTTAGAAAAATTTAAAAAAGGTTGATCGATGTGAAATTAATAAATGCTGTTTGTGGTTGTTTTGGTGTGGGGGTTTTGTGGGGGTTTTGTGTGTGTTGTGTGTGTGTGTGTGTTGGTGTTTTTGGGTTTTGGTTGTTGGGGTTTTTTGTGGGGGGGAGGGGGTGGGGGTTGAGAGGAGAAAAATTTGAAAAACCAAAAGAAAAAGGAGAGAGGAGAGAGAAAAAGAGGGTGAGGGGGGAAAATTTTATTCGATCCGTTTTGGACAAGTTTTATTTTACGTAACAAAAATACGACACAGAATGAAACTTTAAAGTCATCCCCAAAATTTACGTACACCAGGAACAACAAAAAAACACAAAAAAATGTTTGTGATTTAAAACACCAACACCCCAAAACCCCAAACCCGGGTACACAAAAGGGCACACACACACCCCCTCCCGGGTCCAACCCCAAAAAACCACTTTCCTTTTTTTTTTTCAAAAATCATTCTCTTTTTTTTCCCGAAAAAAAACTTAAAGGAGGAGAGAGAGAGGAGAGGGGAGGAGAGGAGAAAAAGAGGAAAAAGAGAGAGAGAGAGAGAGAGAGAGAGAGAGAAAAAAGGATTTTCGAGAAAAGAGGAGAGAGAGAAAGAGAAAAAGGAGAGGAGGGGGAAGAGAGAGAGAGAGGGGAGAGAGAGGAAGAGAGAGGAGAGAGAGAGAGGAGAGAAAAGGAGGGGTGATGGAGGGAAGGAAGAAGAAAGGAGGGGAAATTAAAAAGGAGAGAAAAAGGGGGAGGGAATTTATTTCCCCCTTTCCCCTCCTCCTCCATGGGGGGAGGCGGGGAAAAAGGGGATTTTTCCCTTCCCCCCCCTTTTTTCCTCCTTCCTTCCTTCTTTCCTTCCTTCAATTTTTTTTTTATGTAGTTTTTTTTAATTTTTTTTATTGGTATATTTAATTTTTTTTCTTTCTATTTTTTCCATATTGTTTTTGGTTTTTCATCCTTCATTCCTTCTTTCATTTGCTTATCTCTTCCTTCTTTCATTACTAGTTAGTTTAATTCTTGGCTTCTTTCAATATCCTATCTATTCTTTTGACTATTTCCTTCCTCTTCCCTTCTTTTTTCTTCTCTTCCTTCCTTCCTTCTTTCATTCCTTTACATTTTTTTCTTCCTTTTTTCATCACTTAAGTTTTGTTTTTATATTTTTTCAATCTCCTTCAACCATTTTTTTCTTTTCTTCCTTCCTTCCTTTTTTATTTTCCTTCGCTTCCTTACTATCTTTTTTATTTTCCTCCTTCCTTCCTTCCTTCCTTTTTTTCTATCCCTCCCTCCCTCCCTTCCTTTCTTCCTTCCTTCCTTCATTGATTAGCGTGTTCACTGACCTTCTATCATATAATCAATACATATACTTCTTTCATTCTCCTCATTCACTCACTCACTTCCTTTCAATTCTGACCTTTCCTACTTCCTTCTCTCTCTCTCTTTCTCTCTCTCTCTCTCTCTCTCTCATTACCTTCCAATTTTAGCGATTTTTTATGTGCAATATATATTTTTTCTCCCTTCCTCCCTCCCTCTCCCCCCCCCCTTTCCCTTTTTGACCTGACCTACCCTTTCCTACTCCAATGTCACGCATAGGACACATTGACATCTCTCTCTCTCTCTCTCTCTCTCTCAGCTATTATGAAATTAGTTGATTGAAATTATATAAGATACAGTGTGTGTGTGCGAGGCCACCGAGATGACAAGGCCTATACACCCCGGACGCCCACACCATCTGTGCACCTGAAAAAATTCCCGATTTATGATTTTTAATTTGTTAACGCTAAATTTAGCATGCTGTTAATCATTTTTCAGAAATAAAAAATATCAAAAGAAAGCTAATTTAAATTCGCTTTTTTGATATTCTCATGCAAAAAATTTTTTGCAAAAATTAAATGGCGAAGAGTTTTAAATTTATGATATTTCTTGATCTGATAATGGATTTCTTTTAAAGTTTTTTTACGGGTTTTTATTTGATAATATTTAAAAAAAAAACATTCCGAAAATAAAAAGTATATCTTTTTTACTGATAAAAAAATTATTAGGGAGGAAACTTGTACGGGGGGAACCTGTCATCTCCCCGGGGGGGGGGTTTTGGCCCCCGGGTGTTGTGTGTGTGTGTGTGTGTGGTGGGTGGTGGTTGGGGGTGTTGTGTGTGTGTGTGTGTGTGGACAGAAAAGTAGTGGAAATAAGTGTTTAATTTTTGTATTAGTTTTTGTTCAATTTAACACTATTTTTTTCACCACTAAAATTTTATTGAACATAAAAAGAAAAAAAATGTAATAAGTCTGAAAGTTCAGTAGTAGTAGTAGTAGTGCTAAGTAAAGTAATAAAGTAGTAGAAAGTAGTAGTAGCAGTAAGGTAAACAATAACCACAGCCACCATTACTCCCACCACTAATTGTAATTGTAATGGAAAGTAATTGTAGCTGCGAGTAATTAATTAAAATCGAAGAGAATTGCGATGGTCACCAGAAAAATGTAATTACTGGAAGAGCGAGAGAGAGAGAGAGAGAGAGAGAAGAGAGAGAGAGAGAGGAGGTGAGGAGAGAGCCCCGGAGAGAGAGGAGAGAGAGAGAGGGGAAACGAAAGGGAGAGAAGAGAGAAAGGGAGAGAAGGAGAAGGGAGAAAAGAGAAAAAAGGGGAAAAGAAGAGAATAGAGAAAAATAGAGAAGGAGAGAGAGGGGGGAAAAAGAGAGAAAAGGGGGGAGGGGGAGGGAGGAGATGAGGAGAGGAGAGAGAGGAGAAAAGGAGGGGAAAAGAGAAGTCCCCAAAAGCCTGACTGAAAAAGGTCAAAACTAAAAAAGCGAAAGAAAAGAAAAAAAAAAAAATTGTAATATATTAATAAAAACTAAATAAAAATAACAGATTAATTAACACAGGTAAAAATAAAGTCTATATAAATCATTAAGCACTATTTGATCTATTTATTTTATTTATTTGATCAATTTATTATTATTTATTATTTAAATCTTACTTTTTTTTACTATTTTATATATTTGGCTCTTCACAAAATTCATGATTAAAAATTATATTTGATTTGAAGTTTATTTTTATATCGATAATGATAATCTGTTGTCCGTGATATTGTTGTCAAAATTAATGAAGCCAAAATCCTTCTTAAAGATCTCATTATAAGCTTCAATTAAGGCTATTTTTCTCAGCAGGAGGAGGAGGAGGAGGCGGAGGAGGAAGAGGTGAAGGAGGAGGAGAAGGAGGAGGAAGGAGAGCATGAGGACGAATAAGAAGAATAGAAGAAAAAAAATTAAAAGGAGATGAAGAAGAGGAAGAATAAGAATTAAACGAAGATGAAGAAAAAGAAGAAAATAAAAAAGGAAAAAGGAAAAATAAGATGAAAAAGAAGGAAAGATGAAGAAAATGAAAGAAGACGAACAGAAGGAAGAAGGAAAAGACGATGAAGAAGAGGAACAGGATGTCATTTAAATAAAGCACTTACACAACACACACACACACACACACATACACACACACTCTCACCCCCCACCACACACACACACTCTCACCCCCCCCACCACCCCCCACACCAAACCCACCCCCCACCCCCCACCACACACCACACACACACACATAAAACCCCCTTACCCCCACACAAACAAACCAACACAACCCCTTACCCCCACCCCAAAACCCCCAAAAAACATAAAAAGGGAATACATAGGAAGAACAGATACCAGGCGCTTGGCTATAACGAGGTATTGCTGAACTACAATTATTTTAACTATCAAACACAGTAAGAGACATTTGGGAAAGGGGAGGAGGAGGAAAATAGGAAGAACAGATACCAGGTAGCTGAGTCTAAACGGGGGTATCTGCTGAACTAATACTATAACTATAAAAACATGAAGAGAAAACAGTTGTAAGGGAGAAAGGGAGGGGGAAAAATACATGGGAAGAACAGATCCCAGGCTAGCAGAGTCTATAACGAGGGTATCTGCTGAACTACATACTACAACTATCAAACCAAATACAGTAAGAAAAACATTTGGAAAAGGATACCATGTCCTAAAGAAGAAGGAACATGGAAGAACAGATACCAGGCTGATTGGTCATAACGGGGGTATTGCTGAACTACATACTATAACTATCAAATAATGTAAGAGAACATTTGGGGGGGAAAGGATCCATTCCCAAAGAAGATGGGGAAAGGGATTTTCGTATAATACACACACACAACTTGCACACACAACCCCCCCCCCCCCCCTCATGATAAACATAATTAATAATGTTTACACCCCAAACCCCCCAACCCCTCCCAGCAACCCCCCCCCCCCACCCTAATAAGCTAATACCCACCCATAAATGCCATCATTAAATTATGGGGGGGACGGGGAGGGGGTTTGGGAAAAAAAGGGGGGGAGGGGGCCCCCAAAAGAGGAGGAGGTGAGAAAAGACCCCTAAAAAGGAGATAGATAGATGAGAGAGAGGAGAGAGAGAGGAGAGAGGAGGGAAGAGGGGAGAAGAGAGAGGGGAGAGAGAGAGGGGAGGGGAGGAGAGAGAGAGAGAGAGAGAGAGAAGGAGAGAAGGGGGCATTGGAAAAAAAAAAAGGAAAGAAAGAGAGAAAAAGAGAGAGAGAGAGATGAGAGGAGAAAAAGAGAGAAGAGAGGAGAAAAGGAGGAGAGAGAGGAGAGAGAGAGGGGAGAGGAGAGACTAAAAAAAAAGAAAAAATAAACCATAAAAAGGTAGGAAAAGAACGGGGAGAGAGCAAGAGAGAGAGAGGAGAAGAGGAGGGAGAGAAAAGAGAGAGAGAGAGAAGAGAGAGGAGAGAGAGAGAGAGAGAGAGTCAGTCTAAGCCTACACACAACCTATTTCACTCATCAATACACGATTCTTCTTCTTCTTCTTCTTCCCCCCTCTTCCCAAGTCACTGGAGGGAAGATAGAAGGGAGGAA
>JACEEZ010024490.1:12500-15000 GCA_016584305.1 Chionoecetes opilio
CCCTCTTCTTCCTTCTAGTAAACCCTCCCTCCTCCTCCTCCTCCTCCTCCTCTTTCAAGGTAACAAAGGTAAGGTAAGGAAGTCACCTGTTAATTAATTCCCCTTGTGATGACTCCTGCTGAAAGGAAGGGAGAGGAGGAGGAGGAGGAGGAGGAGGAGGAGGAGGAGGAGGAGGAGGAGGAGGGAGGAGTAAGAAAAGGGTGGAAGAAGAAAGGAAGTAAGGAAAGAAGAATAGGAAGGAAAGAAAGAAGGAAGGAAGGAAGGATGTAAAGGAAAGAGAGAGGAAGATTACCTTATGGGATTCTCTCTCTCTCTCTTAATTATTTTCACATTATGCAGTACTAATAAAAAAAATCATAACGAGAGAGAGAGAGAGAGAGAGAGAGAGAGAGAGAGGAGAGAGAGAGAGAGAGAGAGGGGGGGGGGGGGGCCTAAGCTGTACCTGCAAACCAATAGCTGTCACATTCTCTAATTAGCCCCCCCCTATTTATACCTGTCATCCCCCCTCCTTTCCTCCCCCCTTTACCCCCCTCTCCCCTGGCTTAGTTTCGACAAGTGAGCACATGTGTTAGAGAGAGAGAGAGAGAGAGAGAGAGAGAGAGAGAGAGAGAGAGAGAGAGGAGAGAGAGACGAGAGAGAGAGAGAGAGAGAGAGAGGAGAGAGAGAGACGAGAGAGAGAGAGAGAGAGAGGTTGGAACTGTCTGTAAAGAATGATTGGAAATAGATTGATCGACAAATGAACTGTGAGAGAGAGAGAGAGAGAGAGAGAGAGAGAGGAGACGAGACGAGAGAGAGAGAGAGAGGAGAGAGAGAGAGAGAGAGAGAGAGAGAGAGAGAAGAGGAGAGAGGAGGGAGAGAAGAGAGGAGAGAGAGAGAGGTTAGTGAGCTGGGAATTGATACTGATTGCAACTAAAGTAGAAATAGTAGTAGCTTCTGAAGTAGTAGTGTTAGCAGTAGAAGTAGTAGTCGTAGTGTTAACAGTAGTAGTAGTAGTAGTTGTTGTTGTAGTAGCAATAGCAGTAGTAGTAGCAGCAGTAGTAGTAGTAGTAACAGTAGTAGCAGTTGTAGTGGCAGTAGTAGTAGCAGCAGTAGAAGTAGTAGTAGTAGTAGTAGTAGTAGTAGTAGTAGTAGTAGTAGTAGTAGTAGCAGTAGCAGTAGTAGTAGTAGTAGTAGTAGTAACAGTAATAGTAGTAGTAGTAGTAGTAGTAGTAGTAGTAGTAGTAGTAGTAGTAGTAGTAGTAGTAGTAGTAGTAGTAACAGTAGTAACAGTAACAGTAATAGTAGTAGTAGTAGTAGTAGAAGTAGTAGTAGTAGAAGTAGTAGTAGAAGTAGAAGTAGAAGTAGTAGTAGTAGTAACAGTAATAGTTATAGTAGTAGTAGTAGTAGTAGCAGTAGTAGTAGTAGTAGTAACAGTAGTAACAGTAATAGTAGTAGTAGTAGTAGTAGTAGTAGTAGTAGTAGTAGTAGTAGTAGTAGTAGTAGAAGTAGTAGTAACAGTAATAGTTATAGTAGTAGTAGTAGTAGTACTTTACCTACCCATTCTAACACTAATACCACCTCTTCTTCCTTCTTTATTATCCTCCTCCTCATCTTCCTTCCTACCCTCCTTATCCTCTTCCTATTCCAGGCTATACTACCTCTCCTCCTCCTATTCCAAACTATACTACCTTACCTCTCCTCCTCCTCCTTTCCTCCAGATGGCAATACTACCTCCATCTCTCTCTCCTTTCCCTCCATCTCCCTCTCCTTTCCTCCCTTCTCTCCCCTGTAAGTGTCTCTTCCTTTACCCATAAAACTGATACAGGCTCGTCACCCCAGACACAAATTTTACAAAAGTTAGCTCTCTTTCTCTCTCTCTCACACACACACATCTTAGCTCCTTCGGTATCATCATATATCCACATGTAGAGAGAGAGAGAGAGAGAGAGAGAGAGAGAGAGAGAGAGAGAGAGAGAGAGAGAGAGAGAGAGAGAGAGAGAGAGAGAGAGAGAGAGAGAGAGAGAGAGAGAGAGAGAGAGATAGGGGAATAACATTTTGATGAGTAAAGTTCTTCACCCATTCACTTGAAGTTGATAATATGAGAATCCTCCTCCTCTTCCTCCTCCTCCCCTAATAGGTCTATCATCCTCTTCTTCTCTTATGCATCATCTTGAAGAGGAGGAGGAGGAGGAGGAGGAGGAGGAGGAGGAGGAGGAGGAGGAGGAGGAGGAGGAAAAGACAAAAAATATATACAGCAAACCCTCTCTAAATCGGACCCGTATAATTCAAACTTCAAACTAATACTGAAAATACTAATACTGATCGTTGTATTGAAGTAATGATTAATCTAGCAATGCCTATCATATTGTTATGTCTTGTAGTAAGTTTTGTCTAATTTGTGGTTTTTAAGGAATATCTGGAAGTATCATGTCATTGTGAATTGGCTGAAATAGGGACTTCTAATCATTGTAACTGAAAACTGACTCCAAATTCGTGTTCAGCATGCCCGAAAACTGCTAGG
>JACEEZ010024490.1:20000-37500 GCA_016584305.1 Chionoecetes opilio
CTATCGATCGTGTCGGTCTTTTGTTCTATCGATGTCTGTGTTCTGGGGTTCTATCGATATGTCTGTGTTTTCGTGTTTGTCTGGTGTCTGTGTTTCTATCGATCGGGTCTGTGTGTCTGTGTTGTCTGTGTGTTTTTGTTTCTATCGATCGTCTGTGTGTCTGTGTTTTATCGATCTGTCTGTCTGTCTGTCTGTGTTCTATCGATCGTCTGTTTTTGTCTGTGTTTCTATCGATCTGCCCTTTTGGTCTGTGTTTCTATCGATCTGTCTGTCTGTCTGTGTTTCTATCGATCTGTCTGTGTGTCTGTGTTTCTATCGATCTGTCTGTCTGTCTGTGTTTCTATCGATCTGTCTGTGTGTCTGTGTTTCTATCGATCTGTCTGTCTGTCTGTGTTTCTATCGATCTGTCTGTGTGTCTGTGTTTCTATCGATCTGTCTGCCTCTCTCTGTGTTTCCATCGATCTGTCTGCCTCTCTCTGTTTGCCTGTGTGTCTGTCTGTGTTCCTATCTACCTGTCTGCCTCTCTCTGTTTCTGTGTGTCTATCTGTCTCTGTTCACCCACCCACACACACACACACACACACAAACACACAACAACACACACAAAAGACAGAATACCACAACTAACACTAAAAAAAACCAGAGGAGGCACTAACACCCACCCAAGAGGTAGAACAAAACGAGCAGCGAGACAGTGTTGCCAACCCTACCAAACACCCGCCCCGCCAGCCAACCCGCCCAACCAGAACCGCCCAAGGCTACCTCTGCCCTTGAATACACGACCTTACCCCCCAACCCCCCACCCGCCCTTACCCCCAGCCAGCAGCATACCCCAACCTTACCTTACCCTGGTCTAGTACCCTGACACGCACACACCCACACACACACACACACATCTACACCTATACACATACATCTACGCCTACACCTACACATACATACATACACGCACTTTCTCTCTCTGTCAATCTATCTGTCTGTGTGTCTGTCTCTTTCTCTGCCTCTCTCTAACTGTCTGTCTCTTTTTATGCCTCTCTGTCTCTGTCTGTCTGTCTGTCTCTCTCTCTCTCTCTCTCTCTCTCTTTTTTGCCTCTCTCTCTATCTCTGTCTATCTGTCTCTTTCTCTGTTCACACATATATACACAACACTGTCTCCCCCCTCTCTCTCTCCTTTTCTGCACTTTTTTCCTCTCTCTCTCTCTCTCTCTCTGTTTCACACATATATACACAACACTGTCTCCCCCCCCCTCTCTCTCTCTCTGTCACTTTTTGCCTCTCTCTCTGTCCTTCTCTTTCTCTGTTTACACATATATACAAAGTCCCCCCTCCTCTCTCTTCCTCTCTCTATAAAGCAGGGTATCTACGTTTATGTTATGTTTCGAGATGTCTTCACTTTTAAGAGTTTTCAAGAGGAAATGGAAAGAGAAGGAGGAGGAGCAAGAGGAGGAAGAGGAGGAGGAGGGTTAAAAGGAAGAGGAGGAGGTAAGATTCTTTAATAGTCTTATTCACCCTTCCTCCTCCTCCTCCTCCTCCTCTTCCTCGTCGTGTTATAGCGAGGACAAAGAAAGTACTTAGGAATCTCATCATAAGTGTATGTAAGTATCCTTTTCCTTTCCTGAGTGTGTGTGGTGTGTGTGTGTGTGTGTGTGTGTGTGTGTGTGTGTGTGGATGTGTGTGTGTGTGTGGACAAGGTCAGGTTTTTTCCCTTTAACGACCATAGTTTTTTTATGCTTGTTATTTAGACTTCAAAGAGAAAAAAATTACTTGTTAAAAATTTGTGTGAGAGAGAGAGAGAGAGAGAGAGAGAGAGAGAGAGAGAGAGAGAGAGAGAGGGGAGAGAGGACGGATGAGGAGTGAGGGGAGGAGTGAGTGAGGGGAGTGAGTGATGGTGAGTGAAGTGAGTGAGGAGTGAGTGAGTGAGTGAGTGAAGTGAGTGAGGAAGTGAGTGAGTGAGTGAGTGAGTGTGTGTGTGTGTGTGTGTGTGTGAATGAGACAGACAGACAGACAGAGGGAAATAGTGTAAGTGTGAACAAAAAGACACACACAGAAAGAGAAAGAGAGATACACACACACACAACACACAGGTACACACACACACACACACACACACACAGGTACACACACACACATACCTAAACCTCTCATATTCTAATCTCTTTTATTTCCCCGTTGCCTAACATGAACTAGCAACACTCAGCCTTGCAACACTCAACACTCCAACACTCGTCACCTCTCTCCTAACACTGTGTTGCGTCCATTAGCTACACGGGTATTGCGTTAGGGCTATAATGGTGTGTTGCAGACGTGCCCTGGCGTCCTTACGTGCTCTGGGGGTAAATAGCACGTTTTTACCTTATAAGAGGGAGGGAAATGGAGGGTGGGGGGGGGAGGGGGGGGAAGGGAAGGGAGGGAAAGAGAGGGTGGGGGTTAGAGAGAGGAGAGGGGGAGGGGGGATGAGAGAGAGAGAGAGAGAAGAGAGAGAGAGAGAGAGGGAGGGAGGAGGGAGGGGGGATAAGAGAGAGAGATAGAGAGAAGGGGGGGAGGTTTAAGTGAGGAAAGTGAAGGAGAGAAGTCAACGTGCTCCAAAGATAAAGAGAGAGAGAGAGAGAGAAGAGAGAGAGAGAGAGAGAGAGAGAGAGAGAGAGAGAGAGAGAGAGAGAGAGAGAGTGTGTGTGTGTGTGTGTGTGTGAGAGAAAGAGAGGGAGATTAAAGATAAGGCTGTATAACCGTTAAGTAGGTACCTTTAATCTATACACACACACACACACACACACACACACACACACGCACGCACGCACACACACACACACACACACACACACACACACACAACACAACACAGGAATACATAACAGAAAATAAATAAAATTGGAAAATAAATATCCGCCATGATTGATAAAACGAAACACAAACCAATAAACAAACACACAAACATAAACAAGCAAGGTAAACAAGAAAAAGACAATATTTCTCTACAGCGACAAAGGGAAACACACACACACACACACACAAACTATATATTTCCCAGAATGTATTACTACTACTACTACTATACTACTACCACCACTACTACTACTACTATTGATGCTATACTACTACTACTACTACCACCACTATTATCACTACTACTACTACTACTATTGATGCTACTACTACTACTACCATACTATCACTACTACTACTATTGATACTACCACTACTACTACTACTACCACCACCACTACTACTACTACCACTACTATTGCCATTATCGCCTTTAATATTTGCTCACTTTCTCTTTAATAAATACGAGAGAGTAATCTTTGATCTTTGTTCCTTCCTCTTCCTCTTCCTAAATTTTACTTCATACTCTTTCCACTCTCTTTCCACTCTCTCTCTCTCTCTCTCTCTCTCTCTCTCTCTCTCTCTCTCTCTCTCTCTCTCTCTCTCTCCTCCCACTACTTCCTAATCTCCTATTACAACACCCATCCTCCTCCTCCTCCTCCTCTTAGTCCAACCACAGATTCTTCTCCTCCTCCTCCCCTCTTCTTCCTTCTTCCTACCTTCAGGGCACCACCTCCTCTTCCTCCTCCTCCTTCTCATCCCGGACATTCCCCCTTCAGCATTCCTATACTTCCCCCCTTCCCCTTAACCTACACCCCCCTTCCCTCCCGCTCCCCTTAACCTGTACCCCCGCCTTCCTTTACCTTAACCTGTACCCCCCCTCCCCCCCCCTTTACCTATCAGACAACCATCCCCCTTTAAATATTTAGTCACTCCCTGTACCCCTTTCCCTCTAACTAGGAATTGATTAAAGGTAGTTAAAGGGTATCTAAGGGTTAAATAGAGCTTTGTATATGTACCTATAGGGCTAATAGGGGTAAAAAGGGTAACTAAGGGAGTAAATAAGGGTTTTGTACAGCTATGTAAGGGGTAAATATTAAATAAGGCTAAGAAGGGTACCTAAGGGTTAAATGGGGCTTTGTATACTTATCTAAAGGGTAAATAGGGATAAAAAGGGTAACTAAGGGAGTAAATAAGGGTTTTGTAAAGATATGTAAGGGGTAAATATTAAATAAGGCTAAAAAGGGAAGCTAAGCGTTAAATAGGGCTTTGTATACGTATATAAAGGGCTAAATAGGGCTAAAAAGGGTAGCCAAGGGTTAAATAAGGCTTTTTATATGTATCTAAGGGAGGAAATGGGATGAAATAGGGAACTAAGAGGCTAAATAGGACTAAGAATATATCTAAAAGGCTAAATAAGGGCTGGAAAATAGGGCTAAATGAATAAAAACATGAATTACACCTAATCTATGAAAAAAAATCTTGAAACTCCCAATTTTTCTTTATTTACCCACACCTACACCTATTCTAGCCCCTATATAGCCCTATACAGACATCCTACACCTACACACAGCCCTGTATAGCCCTATAGAGACACCCTACACCAACACATAGCCCTACTCTAGCCCTACACACCCATCTTTAAACACCCAATTTTTCTTTATTTACCCACACTTACACACTATTCTAGCCCCTATATAGCCCTATACGGGACCATCCTAACCTACACACAGCCCTGTAAACCCTATAAGACACCCCTACACCAACACATAGCCCTACTCTAAGCCTACACACCCACTTTAAAACACCCAATTTTTCTTTTTATACCCACACCTACACCTATTCTAGCCCCTATATTAGCCCTATACACACACCCTACACCTAAACACAGCCCTATACAGACACCCTACACCAACACACAGCCCTACTCAAGCCTTACACACATAAACCCTAAAAAAACATGTTACACGCTATTATTACCTCTAAAACCACTCGTCTGTTGTTCTTAAGAGGTTTTATGTCTTGATGTAACCTTGTGTTCATTTTTTTTTTTTTATAGCTTTTTTGTAAGTTTTTTATCTTTACTAGAAGGAAGAAGAGTAGGAAGAGAAAGAGAGAGAAGAGAGGAGAGATGAGAAGAAGAGACGAGACGAGAAGAGAGAGCGAGAGAGAGAGGAGAGAAGGAGATGAGAGAGAGAGAAGAGAATGAAGAAAGCCTAATGTTTGAAACGACAATATGAGGTAGAAAGAAATACATGAGAGGAGGGTAATTTTCACGAGAGAGAGAGAGAGAGAGAGAGAGAGAGAGAGAGAGAGAGAGAGAGAGAGAGAGAGAGAGAGAGAGAGAGTGTTGCATGAAACTCAGCCACTGAACAACACAAATGGTTCAGAATATTGTTAGATGTGCCGAAAATTGTACCCAGAGAGGAGGAGGAGGAGGAGGAGGAAGAGGAGGAGGAAGGAAGAGGAATGTGAGAGACAACCTAAGAAACGAAAGAGTTCAGACAAGGAGGAGGAGGAAGAGGAGGAGTCAGACAAGGTAAGTACAAGAGGAGGAGGAGGAGGAGGAGGAGGAGGAGAGGAGGAGGGAAGAAGAGGAGGAGGAGAATGAAACGTAAGAAGGAAACACTAAGAAACGAAAGAGTTCAGACAAGGTGAGTACAGGAGGAGGGAGGAGGAGGAGGAGGAGGAGGAGGAGGAGGAGGAGGAGGAGGAGGAGGAGGAGGAGGAGGAGGAGGAGTATGCGTGACGTGGCATTAAAGAGGCATTTGGCAACCCCGCATTCACTCCCGCAGAGGTCAGAGTAGCGAAAATGACCCTCTCTCTCTCTCTCTTCTCTCTCTCGTGAAAATGACCCTCCTCTGTCTTTCTTTCTCACTTTTGTTTTTCCATTAGCTGCTTCAATTTTCCTCTCTCTCTCTCTCTCTTTCTTTTATTGTCTTTCCATTAGCTTCTTCAATTTCCTCTCTCTCTTTCTTTCTCTACTTCCTTCTTCAATCATTTCCTCCCTTCCTTCTTTCATCTCCCCTTCCTCTCTTTTATCCCTTCCCTTGCTCTCTCTCTCATTCTCCTCCCCTCCCTTGCTCTCTCTATTCTCCTCCCTTTCCCCCCTCCTCTCTCATTCCCCCTCCTTCTTGCTCTCTCTCATTCTCCTCCCTTCCCTTGCTCTCTCTCTCATTCTCCTCCCTTCCCTTGCTCTCTCTCATTCTCCTCCCTTCCCTTGCTCTCTCTCTCATTCTCCTCCCTTCCCTTGCTCTCTCTCTCATTCTCCTCCCTTCCCTTGCTCTCTCTCTCATTCTCCTCCCTTCCCTTGCTCTCTCTCTCATTCTCCTCCCCTCCCTCTCTTCCTCTCATTCGCGGACGAGGGAATGGAAGAGAAAAATGTTTACTATAAATGTGGGCAAAAAATTGATGTCGGCCATTTAACTGATAAACCGGCAAGGCTTGTGGGATAAAAGACTTCGTATGCAAATATTAAAACCCGAATAATATATAAATTAAAAAATATATATATAAATGAAAAAAATGAAAAAATATATATATAAATGAAAAAAATGAAAAAATATATATATAAATGAAAAAAATGAAAAAATATATATATAAATGAAAAAAATGAAAAAATATATATATAAATGAAAAAAATGAAAAAATATAATAATAAATGAAAAGAATGAAAAAATATTATAAATGAAAAAATGAAAAGAATGAAAAAATATAATAATAAATGAAAAGAATGAAAAAATATTATAAATGAAAAAAATGAAAAAATATATATATAAATGAAAAAAATGAAAATATATATATATAAATGAAAAAAATGAAAAAATATATATATAATGAAAAAAAATGAATACCGAAAAAATATTAACCATAAAAAAATTATAAACGTAAAAAATATATAAATCGAAAAATATATAAAATTCGAAAAAATTTATAAAAACCGAAAAAATTATATACACCAAAAAAATATATAAAAACCGAAAATATATATAAACACCAAAAAATATAATAACCGAAAAAATATAGCAACCGCCCCCAAAAAATGGCTGGCAAATGGTGTAATGTAAAAAATAGCGATGTTTTTGGTGACAGAGAAAATATGATGATAAAAAAAAGGGGGAATGAAAGGGAATGTAAAAAGAAACTATTGGTTGATATTTTTGATATTTGAGTTAAAATGGAAAAACTGTATACGACAGAAAGATTTATTATGAAATGTAAAAACTAGATCAAATCAGATAAGGAATAAAAGTGAGAGAGAGAGAGAGAGAGAGAGAGAGAGAGAGAGAGAGAGGAGAGAGAAGATGAGAGAGAGAGAGAGAGAGAGAGAATGTGTGTGTGAACGTAAAATAAATTCAAGTGGTAATCACACCTACCCAAGAGAGAGAGAGAGAGAGAGAGAGAGAGAGAGAGAGAGAGAGAGAGAGAGAGAGAGAGAGAGAGAGAGAGAGAGAGAGAGAGAGAGAGGGTTCAAACACGCAAACCCTGTCTCTTTTCAACAATTTTTCCCTCCCACTCTCTTTTTCTTTCATACCTCCCCCCCCTCTCTCTCTCTCTCTTCTGCACCAACTCTAATAATCTTTTAAAGGGAACTCTAAACGGCCCCTGAAAATAAGGGAGAAATGGATCTTCAAACAGAATCAATCCTAATTCCACCTCTTGATATTTCTCTCTCTCTCTCTCTCTCTCTCTCTTTCTCTCTCTCTCTCTCTCTTACACACAAAAGCTCAGATTTCCTCTTTTTTAATTGTGGTGTCATATCTCTACTAACAGACAAGAACTCTCTCTCTCTCTCTCTCTCTCTCTCTCTCTCCTCTCTCTCTTCAATCATCATCATCACTACAACAACAAAACCACCACTACTACTACTACTACTACTACTACTACTACTACCACTACTATTGCTACTACTACTACCACTACTACTACTACTATCACTACTACTACTACTACATAATATACAATTACGTGATATATTTAGACTTCCTTTACTTCCCTCTTTTAACTTAGACCAGTGAGAGAGAGAGAGAGAGAGAGAGAGAGAGAGAGAGAGAGAGAGAGAGAGAGAGAGAGAGAGGAGAGAGAGAGAGAGAGAGAGAGAGAGAGAGAGAGAGAGAGGATGTGAGCAAGTGAATGAGTGAGATTGAGTGTGGGAAGGAGTGAGTTTGATTATGAGAGAATGAGAGAATGAGAGAAAGAGAGAAAGAGAGAGAGACAGAGACAGAGAGAGAGGGGTGAAGGTAGAGGTCAGGGTGATGTGTAGGAGGAGAAGAAGGAGGAGGAGGAGGAGATGACCTACACATCCTCCTCCTCCTCGTCCTCCTTAACCACAAATCACAAGGTAGACACACACACACACAACTGGTCTTTCGCTTTAGACTGGCTTGTTACTATAGCACCTTTTTTTCTTTCTCTCTCTCTCTCTCTCTCTCTCTCTCTCTCTCTCTCTCTCTCTCCTCTCTCTCTCTCTCTCTCTCTCTCCCCTCCCTCTCTCTCTCTCACACACAAGAACGGAATCTTAAAAGGAAAAAACCTTGAGATTCAGACACAGACAGAGAGAGAGAGAGAGAGAGAGAGAGAGAGAGAGAGAGAGAGAGAGAGAGAGAGAGAGAGAGAGAGAGAGAGAGAGAGAGAGAGAGAGAGAGAGAGAGAGAGAGAGAGAGGGGGGAGGGAGATAAGGATGCAAATACTAGAGAATCATTTGGTAATTTGCTAATCTCCCTCCCTCCTCCTCTCTCTCTCTCTCTCTCTCATTAACATAACACTCAATCATTCATCAGGTTATTTCTCGTATTGTACCCGATTTGGCCAGTCCCTCGGGGGGTGAAGGGGGGATAAAGGAAGGATGGAATAATAGATAGAAGGAATAGATAGGATAGATAGGATGAAGGAAGGAATAGATAGGGGAGGAAGATAAAGAAGAAGATAGAGAAGAAAGAAGAGAGGAGAGGAGACAGAAAAGAAGAAGAGAAGAGATAAAGTAGGAGGTGAAAAGGAAAATAAAGAGGAGAAAGAGAAGAAAGAAGAGGAGAGAAAAGAAGAAAAGAGAAGAGAAGAGATAAAGAAGACAAAGAAAGAAGATGGTGAGGATGGTGATGAAAGACTAATAACAACATCTACTACTACTACTACTACTACTACTACTAACAACTACTACTACTACTACTACTACTACTACTACTACTACTAACAACTACTACTACTACTACTACTACTACTACTAACAACATCTACTATTACTACTACTACTACTACTACTACTACTATTACTACTACTACCACTACTACTACTTCTATTACCACTACTACTACTTCTATTACTACTACTACTACTACCACTACTACTATTACTACTACCATTAAAAAAAATGCAGTTATTCTGACAAGAGGAAAAAAAATGTAGTAGAAATATATATATAAAAAAAAAAAAAAAAAAGACAATAGAAACCTTGGTGAAAAATGCAAAATAAAAAAATCATAAAAAAGCCAGACAAAAAGGGCGAAAAAACACACACAAAAACCCCCACACACAACACACACACACAAAAACACAGGAAAACACCAACCACCACCCCACCACTACCAGCATCAAATAAATTTCCTAATCATACAGGGGAGAGAGGGGACGAGAGAGAGAGAGGAGAGGGGGAGAGAGGGGAGAAGGGAGAAGGGGAGAGGAAAAGAGAGAGAGAGAGAGAGGGAGGGGAGAGAGGAAGAGAAGAGAGAGAGAGGGGGAGAGGAGAGAGAGAAGAGAGAGAGGGGGAGACGAGAGAGAGAGAGAGAGACGAGAGAGAAAAGAGAGAGGGGAGAGGGGGAGAGAGAGCACATACACAACACAAATCATTAAACAAACAATAAAACATACAAATGAAACCTTCTCAGTATATTAATCAACCAATTGCAAACATGGCGGAGGAGGAGAAGAGGAGGAGGAGGAGGAGGAGGAGGGGGTGAGGAGGAGGAGGAGGAGGAAGGTCATATACCCACCAGAAGGGTTGGACAGAAGGAGAGATGGATTGGAGGTAAGGAGAGAGGGAAGGAAGGAAGGAAGGAAGGAAGAAGAAGGGAAGGGAAAGGGAAAGGAAGGGAAGGATGGAGGGAGGGAAGGAGGGAGGTTAAGGAGGTAGGTTAAGGAGGGAGGGAGGAAGGAAGGAGACGATCTTGGACTGGGATAAGTAATGATGTGTATGGGGAGAGGAGGAGGAGGAGGAGGAGGAGGAAAACAAAAGAGATAGGGGAGTACAAGAGAGGAGGGGGGGAAGGGGAGGAGGAGTAGGGGCATAGGATAATAGGAAACAAGAGAGAGAGAGAGAGAGAGGAGAGAGAGAGGAGAGAGAGAGAGAGAGAGACAGAGCGAGAGGAGGAGGGAGAGAGAGAGAGAGAGAGAGAGAGGAGAGAGAGTAAAAAAGGAAGAAACGTCCTTCAATTCACATTTGGATAAGTCAAGAGCTTTTACGAAGGATTCACCTCTCTCTCTCTCTCTCATATCATGAAATGGAAATACTATTCAGTCAACAGTGGGGACGGCTGCAGAGGGGGAGAGAGAGAGAGAGAGAGGAGAGAGAGAGAGAGAGAGAGAGAGAGAGAGCAAAGGGGAAGAGGGAGAGAGAGGAGAGAGAGAGAGGAAAAGAGAGGAGGCCCAAGAACCACGGTGTGACATGCCAGGAAACGAAAAAAAAAGGAAGTATGTGGATAAGACGTGAGAGAGAGGGGAGAGAGAGGAGAGGGGAGGGGGGAGAGGGAGAGAGGAGAGAGAGAGAGGAGAGAGGGGAGAGAGAGGGAGAAAGAAATGACAACCCAAGAAACAGGAAGGGAAATAGAGACGATAAGGGACAGAGAGGAGAGAGAGAAAAGGAGAGAGAGGGGGAGAGGAGAGAGAGAGGAGAGAGAGAGAGGAGGAGAGAGCGTAGTCATCAATGATTGCTACAAAACATACATTGTGACAGCTGTTCCGCACCCCACACACCACACCACACAACCCCACACCACGCACGCACACACACGCGCACCACCACCCCACACACACACAAAACCACAAAACACACACACACACCAATACACATAAATAAAGAAACCAAAGAACAAAGAACGAGGAACAATAAGAAGACTGATAAATAGAATAAGAGACAAAGATAAAGAGAGGAAATAGAAGGAACTTGATAAAGAAAAGGGAAAGGAAGAAAGGGAGAATAAAATATATAATAATAGAATAGAATAAATTAGATAATGAGAGAAATGTAATTAATGAAATGATACTATAAGAATGTAAGGTAGGAAAATGGAAATAAATATGAATGGTAGTTGTAGTAGTAGTAGTAGTATAGTGGTGGTAATAGCGGTGGTAGTAGTAGTAGTAGTAGTAGTAGTAGTAGTAGTGGTGGTGGTGGTGGTGGTGGTGGTGGTAGTAGTAGTAGTAGTAGTAGTAGTAGTAGTAGTGGTAGTAGTAGTAGTAGTAGTAGTAGTAGTAGTAGTAGTAGTAGTAGTAGTAGTAGTAGTAGTAGTAGCTTTGATAATAGTAAGCAAAAAAATCATTAAACTTTTTTCTACTACTACTACTAGTACTACTACCACCACTACTATCATCTTCACATTCTTATCCCGTCCCTTATTACCATCACTATCAAAACACCACCATCACCACCACTACATCACCGCCGAATCCTCCTGTACCCATCACCACCACCACTACCACTACTACCAGCACTACTACTACCACCACCATCACTACTACCACCACCACCACTACTACCACCACCACCACCACCACCACTACTACTACCACCACCACCACCACCATAAAACAGAGCCAAACACAACATGAGATGACAGTGAAGACACCTACCTCTCTCTCTCTCTCTCTCGTCTTCACACCCACGACTTCCTCTTTATTCTTCCTTTCTTTCTAATGTTCCTCCTCCATCTTCTTCCTCCTCCTCCTCCTTCTTCTTCTTCCTCCTCCTCCTTCCTCCTCTTCCTCCTCCTCAACATACACAAGGAAGATTTATGATTTGTCTCTACGAAAAGTTCTAAAAAGTTTAAATGAAAGTCTTCTGTCCTTTAATATGGATGGTACACACACACGCACACACACACACACGCACACACACACACACACACGCACACACACGCACACACACACACGCACACACACACACTTTTTCTGGTAAGGGGTATAATTAAAAAGATAGATGGATACAAAGTGTGAAAAAGAGAGAGTGTGTATGTGTGTGTGTGTGTGTGTGTGTGTGTGTGTGTGTGTGTGTGTGTGTGTGTGTGTGTGTGTGTGTGTGTGTAGGCGTTGTTGAATGAGTAAATGTTTAAAACGACACCCACATGGTAGTACACATGCCTTAAATGTACACAGACACCTACACACACACACACACACACGTACACACACACACACACATCTACACCTCCACACATTTTTATCACTAAAATCACAGGTTTCACAATACCATTTCCGACACACACACACACACACACACACAATTAAAGGGAAAAGGCCCCATTTGGCCCACCTGATCCTCACACACACACACACACACACAATTAAAGGGAAAAGGCCCCCATTTGGCCACCTGATCCTCACACACACACACACACACACAAGTCAAGGGAAAAGGCCCCCATTTGGCCCACCTGATCCTCACACACACACACACACACAAACAAACAAAACAAAGTAAGGGAAAAGGCCCCCATTTGGCCCACCTGATCCTCTCACACACACACACACAAACACACACACACACACACAACGAGGATAATGACTTGGCAGATGTCAAAATAAAAGATGAAGAGAAGAGACAAGAGATGATAAAGGATAAAAAAAAAATTAAGGAGAAAGAAAAAGAAGTGATACACATTGCAGAGGCGATCTGAAGGAGGAGGAGGAGGAGGAGGAGGAGGAGGAGGAGGAGGAGGAGGGAGGAGGAGAGGAAGATAGAGGAATAAGAGGAAGAAGAAGAGGATTAAAAGAAAGTTGAAGGAAAGAGAAGACGAGAGGAAAACAAACTTTGTGTTGGAGAAAAAAAAAATAGTATGGAAAAAAAGGAAGAAAGAAAGACGATAAAGAGGAGGAGGAGGAGGAGGAGGAGGAGTAAGGAGAGACAGACGAGGCATAAACTCTTCAAATGGAAGAAACAAAGCCAAAAATACAACATTGTAAACCGCAAACCTCTCTCTCTCTCTCTCTCTCTCTACTGAAGCATTATAGAACACTTAGTTTTAGTTGCACAGGAAAGGAGAGGAGGAGGAGGAGGAGGAGGAGGAGGAGGAGGAGGAGGAGGAGGTGAGGGGAAGGGGAAGGAGGAGGAGGAGGAGGAGGTAGAGGGGAAGGAGGAGGAGGAGAGGAGGAGGAGGGAGGGGGAGGAGGAGGAGGAGGAGGTAGAGGGGGAGGAGGAGGAGGAGGAGGAGGAGGAGGAGGAGGAGGAGGAGGAGGAGGAGGAGGAGGAGGAGGAGGAGGAGGAGGTGGAGGAGGAGGAGGAGGAGGAGGAGGAGGCGGGAGATAAGAGGAAGGATGGATGGAGATAAGAGGAAGGATGGATGGAGATAAGACGAAGGGCGATGAAGACGAAAGGGAATAAAAGTAAGAGGAATGGAAATGGAAGAGGATCAAGAGGGCGAGCAAAAGATGGAGAGAGATTACAAAGGATTACAAAGGAAACACAATATAGATAGATGACATGATCCATTATCTGAGAGAGAGAGAGAGAAGAGAGAGAGAGGGAGAGAGAGATGAGAGGAAGAGAGAGAGAGAGAGAGAGAGAGAGAGGAAAAACAGGGGTCATAGAGAAAGATGGAGTTGTGTAGCTACCGTAATATAATACTGATAATGTTTCTCTCTCTCTCTCCTCTCTCTCTCTCTCTCTGGTGTACAATTTGTCATGCAGGTGCCAAGTGACGCCTTATCTAATGTGTGTGTGTGTGTGTGTGTGTGTGTGTGTGTGTGTGTGTGTGTGTGTGGTGTGCATGAGAAATGTATATCTAACAACACACACACAAACATGTTATCGGCGCACATTCAAATAGATGACCCTGAACGTGTGTTGGTGTGTGTGTGTGTGTGTGTGTGTGTGTGTGTGTGTGGAGTGTGTGAGAGAGAGAGAGAGAGAGACGGAGAGAGAGAGAGAGAGGACGAAGAGAGAGAGAGAGAGAGAGAGAGAGGAGAGGAGAGAGGAGAGAGAGAGAGAGAGAGAGAGAGAGAGAGCAAGCATGGAGAGCTTCCGTAACTGTTCGAAGAGGAATGTGTTCTAATTAATTCCTGAGAGAGAGAGAGAGAGAGAGAGAGAGAGAGAGAGAGGAGAGAGAGAGAGAGCGAGAGAGAGAGAGAGAGAGAGAGAGAGAGAGAGAGAGAGAGAAGAGGGAGAGAGAGTGAGAGATGAGGAGAGAGAGAGAGAGAGAGAGGATGCAGCAACAAGTAAGGTAAAGACATAACCCTATAATTCCTCTCTCTCTCTCTCTCTCTCTCCTAACTTTTCCTTGCATACACACAAATAAAAAGTTACATATATTCATCTCTCTATATATATCTCTCTCTATATATATATATTACAATACGAAATTCTAATATATATATATATATATAACAAAATATTAAAAAAACAATCTTTCCAATTTTTCATTCCTACGTTAAAAAAATAATATCGAATTTCACCTATTTTTTCCCTAGTCATATTTTTTTGTCAATATTTTCCTCAATAAATATTAGCCAGTCAGCCAATAGCGAGGCTCGAGTACGGGACAGATCAAGTGACGTCATCAGATTGTGAGGGGGAAAATACTGTTTGCTCTCTCTCTCTCTGTCTGTCTTTCTCTCTAAATATTTTTTTTCTCTCACTCACACCAAAACCCACCCTTCTCTCTCTCTCTCTCTCTCTCTCTCTCTCTCTCTCTCTCTCTCTCTAACTATTTCTCTCACACCAAAACCCACCCACCTCTCTCTCTCTCTCTCTCTCTCTCTCTCTCTCTCTCTCTCTCTCTAAAGGAAGACTAATGCATACATAGCCATTAGTGAACAGAGCTGGTCTTTTGTCCTGCCAGAGAGAGAGAGAGAGAGAGAGAGAGAGAGAGAGAGAGAGAGAGAGAGAGAGAGAGAGAGAGAGAGAGAGAGAGAGAGAGAGAGGACAATAATGATGAGGTTCTTGCTATGCTTTTGTTCAGCTGACATAGTTATTCCTCCTCCTCTTCTTCTTCCTCCTCCTCCTCCTCCTCTCTCCTCTTCTTCCTCTATCCTCTCTCTTCTTCCTCCTCCTCCTCTTCTTCCTCCTCTATCCTTTTCTTCTTCCTCCTCTCTCTTCATTTTCCTTCCTCTCTTCTCTTCATCATTCGTTCCTCTTCCTCCTCTCTCCCCTCTTCTTCCCCCTCCTCTCTCCTCTTCTTCCTCTTTATCATCCGTTCCTCTTTATCAGCCGTTCCTCTTTGCATTAGACTCGTAAATAAAAAGAATAAATATAAACAAGAAGCGGATTTACTCCTACACTTCAATCCGGATTACCTCGAACGCCACTTAACGCCGGCACAACAAAACGTAAACAATAACAACAATAATAATAATAATAATAATAACAATAACAATAATAATCATTCCTTTCGTGCACTTGAATCATCGCTTATTTCAGTACACACACGCACGCACACACAAGACACACACACACACACACACACACAGTCACAAGGGTACTCCGTGGTGTAGGGGAAGCACGCTCGGTTCACAACCGAGAAGTCCCGGGTTCGATCCCCGGGCGGAGCGGAGACATATGGGCTGTTTCCTTAAAACCCGAGCCCCTGTCCACCCAGCAGTGAATGGATACCGACCGGGTGTTAGCCGGGGTTTGTGACCTGCTCTCCGGGGTGGTGGCTTCGGCCCACACAAAGCACTAAGGATGAATGATAAAAATGTTGATATGGAGACGGGGCCACACGAGCGTTGCTCTGGCCCTGTAAAATACAACTAGATAAATACAACTAGATGAATACAACTAGATGAATACACACAAAGCCACATATTTTCTTTCAGTAAAATCGCGAAGAAAGAATAGTTTTGATCAGGTTCTTATCTCTCTTTCTCTCTTTCTCTCTCTCTCTCTCTCTCTCTCTCTCAGGTAAGCAGAGAAGAATGTTTGCTTGGACAGAAAATAGCTGTCATTTACTATAAATTTATGGGGAGGGAGGGAAGGAGGAAGAAAGGGAAGGAGGCAGAAAGGGAAGGAGAAAGAAAGGACAAGAAGGAAAATAAAAATAAAATAGAGGTAGAAGAAAGAAATGAAAAAAAAGGTCAGAGAGAAAAAGGAAAGAATAGAAAGAAAGGAAGAAATAGGAAGAAAGGAGAAGAGGAAAGGAGGAATAAAAACGATAACAAGAGAATAAAAGTAGAGAAAGAACAAGAAAAAGATCAAAGCAAGAGGAAAGGAGGAATAAAACGATAATATTCCTCCCTCCCTCCTCTCCTCCTTCCCTTCCTCTTCTTCCTTCTCCTCCCTTCCCTTCGTCCCTTCCTCCATCTTCTTCCTTCTCTCCCCCTTCCCTTCCTTCTTTCCTCCCTCTTCTTCCTTCTCCTCCCTTCCCTTCCTTCTCCTCCCTTCCCTTCCTTCTCTCCCCCTTCCCTTCCCTTCCCTTCCTCCTCTTCCTTCTCTCCCACATCCCTTCCTCCTCTCCTTTCTCCCTCTCTCCTCTTCCTCCCTCCCTCCCTCCCTTCCTTCTCCCTCCCTTCCCTTCCTTCTCCCTCCCTTCCCTTCCTTCTCTCCCCCTTCCCTTCCTCCCTCCCTTTATTCCTATCACTCCCTGTGTCTCCTGTTTCGTAAAATAAGATAGAGAAAATAAAAGAAGGAAGAAAAAAAGAGGAAGAGGAAAGAGGAAGAAAATAAAAGATCAGAGAGAAAGGGAGAGAAAATAAAAGGAAGAGAGGAAGAAGAAACAAGATCAGGGAAAGTGAGAAAATAAAAGAAGGAAGAAAAGAAGAGGAAGAGGAAGAGAGGAAGAGGAAGATAAATTATAGAAGAAAAAAAAATTAGATCAAAGAGAGAAAGGAAAGAAGGATAAAACGATATTGCACAAAAATACAAAACCTTGCGTGACGTCATTACGAAATCACGGACAGAAATAGCCAAAAAATTGACCACATACAAAAATGAGGAGCGAGATATTACAGTCCACTTTCTATTTTACGGGGAGAGAGAGAGAGAGAGAGAGAGAGAGAGAGAGAGAGAGGGGAGAGAGAGAGAGAGAGGAGAGAGAGAGAGAGCGAGAGAGGAGGAGAGAGAGAGAGAGAGAGAGAGAGAGGAGAGACGGGGAGAGAGAGAAAAGGAGAAGAGAGAGAGAGAGAGAGAAGAGAGAGAGAGGAGAGAGAAGAGAATTGAAGAAGTTTAATGGAAAGA
The DNA here is from genome assembly GCA_016584305.1 of Chionoecetes opilio. Lineage (NCBI taxonomy): Eukaryota > Metazoa > Arthropoda > Malacostraca > Decapoda > Majidae > Chionoecetes > Chionoecetes opilio. The sequence continues at coordinate 37,202 of JACEEZ010024490.1, forward strand.
CAGTAAAAGAAAGACATGAGACAGAGAGAGAGAGAGAGAAGAGAGAGAGAAGAGAGAGAGGAGAGAGGAGAAGAAGAGAGAGAGAAGAGGGGAGAGAGAGAGAAGAGAGAGAGAGAGAGAGAGAATTGAAGGTAAGCTAATGGAAAGACAATAAAAGAGAAAGAAAGACATGAGACAGAGAGAGGAGAGAGAGAGAGGAAGGAGAGAGAGAGAGAGAGAGGAGAGAGAGAGAGAGAGAAGAGAGAGAGAGAGAGAGAGAGAGAATTGAAGAAGCTAATGGAAAGACAATAAAAGAGAAA
>JACEEZ010024490.1:42500-90000 GCA_016584305.1 Chionoecetes opilio
CTACTACTACTACTACTACTACTACTACCACCACCACTACTACTACTACAACTATTTAGGTATCACTTTAATACACACCCAATAAAGATAATCGCACATTTATATAAAGCAAAAAAAAAAGCGACAGGCTATTCTAAATTAATTACTGGTTGAAAAAAAGTATATATATGATCGCCCGGGTACACACTATTATTATTATTATTATTGTGAGTATTAATATGGTTGTCATTATTATTATATTGAAGTAAACTGCGCTGTGTTACTAGATGCGATGGGGTGTGTGGGGGGGGGGGGGGGGGGGGGGGGACAATAATTGGGCTAGATATATAATAATAATAATAATAATAATGATAATAATAATAATAATAATAATAATAAAATAATAATAATAATAATAGTAATAGGTGTGGGTTGGGGAGTAAAATAAATTAATGGAGTATAGATGAATATAAATAATAAATAAATGCATTAAAATTTGGTAACTACACGCATACAATATTAAGAGAAAATAAATTGTAGATAAAAGTGGTCATAAAATAATAATAATAATAAAAAATAAACAATAAATAAGAAAATATATAGAATAGAAAGAATTAAATAAATATATAAAATAGAATAAAATAATAAAGAAAAATACAAAAATATATATAGCTAATAAGTGGTAATAAAAAAATAATAATAATAAATAAACAATAAATAATAAAATAGATATAGACTAGAAAGAATAAAATAAATATAAAATAGAAGAATATAATAGAAAAAAAATACAACAAATATATAATGGAAAATAAAATAATAAAATACTAATAAAATAATAAAAGTAATAAAAAAAAAATAGTACGGTAATAATAGGTCATAAAAATTTAAAGGTACTATACTAAAAAATGGGTGTCGTAAAAAAAAGGTAAATTTAAAGGGTATATATATAAATAAGGGGTAAAAAAAAGTATACTAAAAAATGGAAGTCATAAAAAAAGGTACATTTAAAGGGCATATATATAACTAAGAGGTAAAAAAAAAAGTAAAATAAAAACAAGGGTACTACGAAGGGTAAATTTAAAGGGTATATATATATAACTAAGAGGTAAAAAAAAGTAAAATAAAAACAAGGGTACTACGAAGGGTAAATTTAAAGGGCATATATATAACTAAGAGTAAAAAAAAAGTAAAATAAAAACAAGGGTACTACGAAGGGTAAATTTAAAGGGCATATATATAACTAAGAGGTAAAAAAAAGTAAAATAAAAACAAGGGTACTACGAAGGGTAAATTTAAAGGGCATATATATAACTAAGAGGTAAAAAAAAGTAAAAAAAACAAGGGTACTACGAAGGTAAATTAAAGGGTATATATATAACTAAAGGTAAAAAAAGGTAAAATAAAAACAAGGGTACTACGCAGGGTAAATTTAAAGGGCATATATATAACTAAGAGGTAAAAAAAAGGGTAAAATAAAAACAAGGGTACTACGAAGGGTAAATTCAAAGTGTATATATATAACTAAGGGGGAAAAAAAGGGTATAAACAAAATGGGTGACGTAAAAAAGGTAAATTTAAAGGGTATATATATAAATAAGGGGTAAAAAAAGGGTAAAATAAAAACAAGGGTACTACGAAGGGTAAATTTAAAGGGTATATGTATAAACAAAGGGCAAAAAAGTATTATAAAAAATAGGGGTACTAAAAAGGGTAAATTTAAAGGGTATATATATAAATAAGGGGTAAAAAAAAGGGTAAAATAAAAACAGGGGTACTACGAAGGGTAAATTTAAAGGGTATATATATAATTAAGGGGTAAAAAATGGGGGTACTAAGAGGGGTAAATATAAAGGGTAACTATTATATTTCACCCCATTACCATTAGCCCCCTTTTTACCCACCTACCATTGTCCTATTCCCCCAGACCTCAACGTAACTTCCATTAAATTCATCAATCCATCTTTCCATGCAGCAAACTCTTACGTCACACACACACACACACTCACACACACAAACACATACACCACACACACTCGCACACAGATTAATGATTCAAGTGTCTGTCCTCTCTCTCTCTCTCTCTTTTTAGCCTCCCACCTCCATACTATTTCACAAACTATATACAATAACCTTGAAAAATGAACCTTCAACACCACACCCCTTCCCTTCCCTTCCCTCTCCCATTATCTATCTATCTATCTATCCCTCTCCTTCTATCCCCTTCCCTCTCTTTCTCCCCCCTTCCCTTACTATCTATCCCTTTCCCTCTCTTTATCTTCCCCTTTCCCTCTCTTTATCCCCTTTCCCTCTCTTTATCTTCCCCTTTCCCTCTTTCTCATCCCTTCCCTCTCTTTATCTTCCCCTTTCCCTCTCTTTCTCCCCTTTCCCTCTCTTTATCTTCCCCTTTCCCTCTCTTTCTCCCCTTTCCATCTCTTTCTCTATCCCTTTCCCTCTCTATCTCCCCTTTTCCCTCTCTTTATCTCCCCCTTTCCCTCTCTTTCTCCCCTTTCCCTCTCTTTATCTTCCCCTTTCCCTCTCTTTCTCCCCTTTCCCTCTCTTTATCTTCCCCTTTCCCTCTCTATCCATCCCTTTCCTTCTCTTTATCTCCCCCTTTCCCTCTTTCTTTATCCCTTTCCCTCTCTTTATCTCCCCCTTTCCCTCTTTCTCTATCCCTTTCCCTTTCTCTATCCCTTTCCCTCTCTTATCTCCCCTTTCCCTCTCTATCTCCCCCTTTCCCTCTTTATCTCCCTTTCCCTCTCTTTCTCTATCCCTTTCCCTCTCTTTATCTATCCCTTTCCCTCTCTTTCTCCCCCCTTTCCTCTTTATCTCCCCTTTCCCTCTCTTTCTCTATCCCTTTCCCTTTCTTCCCCCCTCTTTCTATCTATCCTTTCCCTCTCTATCTATCCTTTTCCCTCTCTTTCTATTCCTTTCCCTCTCTATCTACCCTTTCCCTCTCTATCTATCCCTTTCCCTCACTCAATCTCCCCCTTTCCCTCTCTTTCTCCCCCTTTCCCTCTCTCTATCTATCCCTTTCCCTCTCTTCTCTATCTATCCCTTTTCCTCTCTTTCTCCCCCCTTTCCCTCTCTCTTCCTTCTCTCCCGTTTAGTCTCTCATTCGCTCTCTCTCCCATTATGTATCTATCTATTCCTTTCCCTCTCTCTCTCTTCTCTTTTTTTCCTTCTCTCTCTCTCCTGTTTAGTCTGTTTCACACCTCTCCCTTTCCTTCTCTCTCTCTTCTCCAGTTTCCCTCTCTCTCTCTCTCCCATTTAGTCTCATTTTCGGACTTCCTTTCCCATTACGTATCTCTCTCCTCTCTCTCTCTCTCTCTCTCTCTCTCTCTCTCTCTCTCTCTCTCTCTCTCTCTCTCTCTCTTCCGTTTAGTCTCATTCACTCTCCCTGGACGTAAAAATGTTATATGCGGTAACGCTCAACCTTGCCATGAATTCTGTCTAAAAGTTATTAATGATTTTCCAAGCTCGCTGCTGCCTCATACCGCCACAGAGAGAGAGAGAGAGAGAGAGAGAGAGAGAGAGAGAGAGAGAGAGAAGAGAGAGAGAGAGAGAGAGAGAGAGAGAGAGAGAGAGAGAGAGAAGCATTTTGCAGTAATGTTTTTTTCGTATTACACAGAAACACAGAGAGAGAGAGAGAGAGAGAGAGAGAGAGAGAGAGAGAGAGAGAGAGAGAGAGAGAGAGAGAGAGAGAGAGAATTTTGCAGTATTGTTTTTTTCGTATTACACAGAAACATGCAGAGAGACTTATAATTTTACAGCACTTTTTTGTATTACAGAGAAAAATTGTTAGAAATCATTTTCAAACAAGCATACCTATCATCAACAGAGAGAGAGAGAGAGAGAGAGAGAGAGAGAGAGATGAGAGGGGAGAGAGAGAGAGAGAGAGAGAGAGAGAGAGAGAGAGAGAGAGAGAGAGAGAGAGAGAATTTGGCAGCATTCTATTTCGTATTACAGAAACCAAGAGAGAGAGAGAGACAGAAATTGCTTTACACAGAATCAGACAGAAATTGCTAAGTATTATTTTGTAACACTATGCTATTATCATCAACAGAGAGAGAGAGAGAGAGAGAGAGAGAGAGAGAGAGAGAGAGAGAGAAGAGAGAGAGAGAGAGAGGAGAAAAGAGAGAGAGAGAGAATTGAAGAAGTTAATGGAAAGACAGTAAAAGAAAGACATGAGACAGAGAGAGACAGAGAGAGACAGAGAGAGAGAGAGAGAGAGAGAGAGAGAGAGAGAGAGAGAGAGAGAGAGAGAGAGAGAGAGAGAGAGAGAGACATTAAAAAACAAAACAAAAAACAATAAACAGAATAAAAATAATAGCACTCTTAATACAAAAAATTTAACTAAATAAATAAATCACGCCCACCCACAATAAACATGTCCTATCTTTTGGTCTAAATACGCGGTAGTAATACATTAGAATCACAATATTGCGGCAAAAACAATACTAATGCTTTCTTGTGTAACTACTACTGCACCCGCGCACTTTTCCCAGCCCAGGAACAGAATCTATTAGTGCTCCTCGCTAATGAGTCTTTGCCAAACTGTCATTAAAATACAGCTCATAAATGTGTTCTTGCATTTTTTACTGTAATTATAAAAAATAAAAAAAAACTCATCACATTTGAGGTATTGAGTGAATGAATATTGTGTATGTGATTGTGTGTGTGTGTGTGTGTGTGTGTGTGTGTGTGTGTGTGTGTGTGTGTGTGTGTGTGTGTGTGTGTGTGTGTGTGTGTGTGTGTGTCTGTCTGTCTGTCTGTGTGTCAGTCTGTCTGTGTGTCTGTGTGCGTGTTAAGCATAAAAATATAATAATTATAAAATCCAGGCAATTATAACTATTGTCTGTGTGTGTCTGTCTGTGTGTGTGTGTGTGTGTGTGTGTGTGTGTGTGTGTGTGTGTGAGTGTGTGATAAACAGAAATCAAAATAAATTCCTTTGTTTCGTTTGTCTAGTAAAGTGTGTGTGTGTGTGTGTGTTGTGAGGCGTATAAAAACGCCCACACACACACACACAGTCTAACCTTAAATCGTTCAAAGGTCATATTACTCTCTTCACTTCCGCACTACAAACCTTCGCTCAGGTAGAGATGATGATAGGAAAAAGCGACCAAGAGAGAGAGAGAGAGAGAGAGAGAGAGAGAGAGAGAGAGAGAGAGAGAGAGAGAGAGAGAGAGAGAGAGAGAGAGAGGCCTAGAGAGGAGAGTAGGTAGGTAACATTCTCGCTGTCTTGGTAGTGGCGGTGGTGGTTGTTCCCTAACCTCCACCTACTACTCCTCCCCCACCCCCTTTAAACCTGTTTGGGGGGAACAGAGGGGGAGAAATGGCCTTGGTAACTCGTCTGTCCGTCCTCACTTATTGGGGGATGGGGGGGAGGGGAGAGAAAGGGGGGAGAAAAAGGCACACACACACACCCTTTCCTACTCACCTAAAAACACTAAACGCAGGTAAACTTAAGTGTATATATAGAAATGATTACTAAATATCCACTTTTAACTAACCACCCAGTAGTTAAATTGTGTGGTTATTTTCAACTTCCCATCAAGAAGTTAGGTTAGAATAGTCGTCTATTATCGTGTAACTTCTTCTATGTAATGCTAATAACAAAAACAATCACGTTTATCCACCCACTAGTTGAATAATGTGGTTATTTTCAACTTCCCGATCAAGAAGTTAGGTTAGAATAGTCGTCTATCTAATATAACTATCATGTAACTTCTATGTAATGCTAATAACAAAAACAATCACGTTTATCCACCCAACAGTGAAATAATGTGGTTATTCTCAACTTCCCGATCAAGAAGTTAGGTTAGAATAGTCGTCTTTCGAATAAAACTACATGTACCTTCATCAATGCCTATTCCTATTCTAATAATTCACCTCCGAACCCTCAAACTTTACGACAATGGTTTCTTTCCGTCACACACCGATGGAATGTGTTGAAACGCATCTCATTGTTGTCCGGGTTCATAATGTGTATCCGTGTGTGTGTGTGTGTGTGCGTGCGTGTCTGTTTATCCATGTGTGTGTTATTGTTATGGTGTAGTTGTTGGTGGCTGGAGATGTCAATATGTGGTAATGTGTGGTAATAGAACACAAAGCCGTGGTGGTGTGTCCGTCTGTCCGCCTGTGTGCCTAGCTGAGGTGTTGTGTTGTTATGAGGCAGAGCGTGTGAGACGGGCATTACGTGTCAAGTATTGCTCGCGTGGTTATGATGTGTGTGTGTGTGTGTTGTGCGGGTGTGTGCTGTGTGTGTGTGGGGTTGTTGTGTGTGCGGGTGTGTGTGTGGGTTGTTGTGTGTGCTGTGTGTGTGTGGTGTGGAAGTTGTGTGTGCGGGTGTCGGAGTGCGGGGTGGTCACTGGGTGGGTGGGTACACGAGGCAGCGCTGTGTGTGTAGTGTTGTGACTTGCCTGTTCGGTAGCGTCGCGGGGCAAGTGTCGCACCAGGAGGTAGCGTCCGTTATGGAACTGTCTCTTCAGCTCGTAGATCTTCCTTTTCACAGCCTCTTCCTCGTCCACCTCCCAAGTGGCGGCGTCCGAGGCCGGGGGCGAGGCAGAGTCTTCGCCCGGCCAGAAGGCGCCCCCAGTGGTCACCGAGACCATGGAGTAGCTGCTGTACAGCTGCATGTTGCTGCTACCCAGCTGCGGCTGCGGCTGGGTGCAGGTATCGGTGGAGCTGGCTGCCATCCTCAGTCCTCACACACCACACGACAGGGATCACCGCCACACGCCGCCACTCTTGGCCGCGGCAACACACACACTGACTGGCTACCGCGCCGCGCCTTTCAAACGCCCCACGCCCGCCCAGCCCCGCCCCGCCCATTGGTCCACACAGCCGCCGGGGTCGCCGCTCAGCCAATGCCGCAACACCCCCGCCACACACCACCGCCGCCACACTCATTCAAAACACAGAGTGGCCGCGCGCCGCCACACAGCTCAACAAGTGGGACTTAGCACTCCATATTTCCCCGCCACAACACCTCCAGCACCCCTGCCTGCGCCACAACGCCAAGGCGAGGCACCACGCTGCTACAAACTGTCGGGGAACCCCTAGGGACACCGCGGCGGGGCAACGCGGCCCCGTGATTCACCATATGACGCAAGCTTTGGAAACCTGTCACGTGGGGGCGTTTACGGCGCTCACACACACACCTCACACACACACACACACATAGTTCCCATGAGTAAAAAACACCCTTAGAGCCCCAGACAGCCTGGCGTAAAGCCCCGCCAGGAGCCAGGGAGGCCAGGGCCAGGGCGCGAGCCAGGCCGCCGAGCTGTTCCATTTCCTGGCTGCATTTTTCACAAAGTCAGAGATTTCCATTATGGTCCCCAACGCGCTGACGGAGACAACGCAACAAAATAAACGAGATAGAGATAAGGAGACAGGACCGCACGACTATAATAATATATTTCAGGCCTTGTATACTACAACTATAGCGGTAAATACACCCACATAAGTAAATAGTATTCACCTATAGTTGTAGTATACAGGGACCTGTTTGTGTATGTGTGTGTGTATTTACTAAACGCACACACACACACACACACACACACACACACATACATACACAAGCCTCAGTATATATTTGGAGACCGTCACCTAAAACTCCCACATTCACCAACACTCACGGAGAAAAGAAGAAAAAAAAACATTTAGACAAAGGAATTTTTGAGAGCAGGTCCTTGTCCTTCCCCCCCCCCCCCCCCCCACGCCATGACCTACCAAGCCTGATGAATAAACAAATAAGTGTGTATGTGTATGTGTACGTACACCACCACGCGCCTGCCATGTGCACCTATGCCACGCACACGGCTGGCGGGTCTTTAAAGAGGGTGGTGGCGGCGATGGCTTGCTGTGTTACATAAGTCTCCGCCGTTCATAGCCTCCGTTTTCTATTCGATCTTCAATGCTTGACAGTAATGTTTCGTAGTGTATTAAATTTCATAGCGACGTGAGTTTGGAGTTTTGTCTGTCGTGACGCCTCATGCAAGCTATATAATACTCTCTCTCTCTCTCTCTCTCTCTCTCTCTCTCTCTCTCTCTCTCTCTCTCTCACTCTCTCTCTCTCTCTCTCTCTCTCTCTCTCTCTCTCTCTCTCTCTCTCTCTCTCTCTCTCTCTCTCTCTCTCTCTCTCTCTCTCTCTCTCTCTCTCTCAGGAAAATGATGCAATTATAAATAAAATAAGGAAGAAAACACGATAAAAACAAGGAAAGTTATTAGAATGAGCGAGGAAATCAGGAACATTATGAAGAAAGATTACCTAGTTAAGTCTTATCTACACTGCTGTCTGTTCCTTAATTATGGCGTATGACATTGATTTATGATATTCAGGAGCTATGATACTTCTCTGCCATAACTATGATACACGCTTTGGTAATACCGCTCCAGCAGAAGTTACCATACCTCATTCTCACCTCATGTCCTCTCACTCCTACATCTCTCACTCTTTCATATTCCATCACTCTATCTTCCCACTTAACAAGGTATCCTCTTCTCAGTGGATTTTTTAAGCCAATCTTACTGGGCGACATTCTTTGGATAGCCAGAAAGGTAAAGGCCTACCTGTTAAAATATAGTTTTTTGGATACATCAACTTCACCCTTTTGTATGTTGTGTATAAATAAAGATCCCATGCAGTATAAGAGTGCACTTCTGGATCTAACACACACAGATAAGATGAACCATCGTATCCAGGAAGGATTTTATCAACAAATATCTTGTCGCCCAGTAGCTTAAAATTGTTCTTACTGGGCGACAGTTTTCCATCACTGGGAGACATTTTGGTCGCCCAGTTGTGATGTTAAAAAATGCACTGCCTCTTCTAACACTTCTAAGGACCGAGAACTAATGAAATGTTTTAGTATCCCAGTAGGTGAAATAGCCAAGGGAAGAGTTGACAAGTCTGTTAACTAAGGAGACGAAGTTGAAGAGGACCTAGGAAGCGATACAAAGCCACAAAGGTCACATGAAGAAGAAGATCACATTAAATACACAACGATGATCAGAACTCTCAAATTTTTCGTTTTTTACTCGTTTTCTTGATGTATTAACTTATTCTATTCTATTTATTCTATTAACTATTCTAAGCGCAGCCCTATACTTATACATTATTCCCGCCATCTCAGACTTAACACCCAAAGTCATTACATATATAGCGGGTAAAAAGAGACGATTTTGAGATAATAGCAAGGAGAGATGACACTGAGAGAAGGTTATTAATCTAGCAATGCTATCATATTTTTATGTCTTGTAGTAAGTTTTGTCTAATTTGTGATTTTTAAGGAATATCTGGAAGTATCATGTCATTGTGAATTGGCTGAAATAGGGACTTCTAATCATTGTAACTGAAAACTGACTCCAGATTCGTGTTCAGCATGCTCAAAAATTGCTATGGAACAAATTTTCAAGCAAATCTATTTTTCATAGAATATTGCAAAATTTGCAATATTTTTTGAAAAATAAATTTGCTTGAAAATGAGTTCCTAGCAGTTTTCGAGCATGCTGAACACGAATCTGGAGTCAGTTTTCAGTTACAATGATTAAAAGTACCTATTTTCCTATTTAAAAAAAAAATCAAGGCTGAAATTGGCTGAAATAGGGACTTCTAATAATTGTAACTGTAAACTGACTCCAGATTCGTGTTCAGCATGCTCGAAAACTAAAAGGAACAAATTTTCAAGCAAATATATTGTTAGAAAAATATTGCAAATTTTGCAAGGGGTATGCCTTGATTTTTTTGCAATATTTTTTTTTAAATAGATTTGTTTGAAAATTCATTCCTAGCAGTGTTAGGGCATGCTGAACACGAATCTGGAATCAGTTTTCAGTTACAATAATTAGAAGTCCCTAAATCAGCCAATTCACAATGACATGATACTTCCAGATATTCCTTAAAAAACACAAATTAGACAAAACTTACTACAAGACATAAAAATATGATAGACATTGCTAGATTAATCATTACTTCAATACAACGATCAGTAGTAGTATTTTCAGTATTAGTATTAGTATTATTAATCCCTATTTGAGCCACCCATGCGATTGTCAAAGTACTTATAAAAACCTAGGAATACTATAGCAATCCTGTGGGACTTTCAATGCCCTCCCATGACTCCTGTAGGATGCGTGAAGGAACGAAGAGGCCCGTGAAGGACTCTGCATGATTGTATACCAAGCGAAGGATACTTAAAAATAATAGTTCTTCCTCCTCCCTAGATATAATATAGATATAAGGCAAGATAGATAGAATAGAAGTAGAAATAGAAGTAAAATAGAAGTAGATAGATAGAATACAGGTAGATAGGAGATAGATTAGTGAGCATAAGAGTGTATTACCTAATAAAAATAAACCTGCTCACCCAATAAAACCTTTCTATATAATGCATTGTTCTTTTACCTTTATTATAGAGTCATATTTTATTATGTTCTTATGTACTTCTTGCCTCATTTTTTTTTTACAGTGTAGTAGATAAAAGATAGATAGGTAGTAAAATATATAGATAGAATAGAAGTAAAAATAAAAGTAAAATAGAAGTAGATAGAAGATATATAGGCAGTAAAATAGATAGATAGAATAGAAGTAGAAATAAAAGTAAAATAGATAGATAGAATAGAAGTAGAAATAGAAGTAAAATAGAAGTAGATAGAAGATAGACAGGCAGTAAAATAGATAGATAGAATAGAAGTAGAAATAAAAGTAAAATAGATAGATAGAATAGAAGTAGAAATAGAAGTAAAATAGAAGTAGATAGAAGATATATAGGCAGTAAAATAGATAGATAGAATAGAAGTAGAAATAAAAGTAAAATAGATAGATAGAATAGAAGTAGAAATAGAAGTAAAATAGAAGTAGATAGAAGAATAGATAGGAAGTAAAATAGATAAATAGAATAGAAGTAGAAATAGAAGTAAAATAGAAGTAGATAGAAGATGGATAGACAGTAAAATAGATAGATAGAATAGAAGTAGAAATAGAAGTAGATAGAAGAATAGATAGGCAGTAAAATAAATAGATAGAATAGAAGTAGAAATAGAAGTAAAATAGAAGTAGATAGAAGAATAGAAGTAAAATAGATAGATAGAATAGAAGTAGAAATAGAAGTAAAATAGAAGTAGATAGAAGAATAGAAGTAAAATAGATAGATAGAATAGAAGTAGAAATAGAAGTAAAATAGAAGTAGATAGAAGAATAGAAGTAAAATAGATAGATAGAATAGAAGTAGAAATAGAAGTAAAATAGAAGTAGATAGAAGAATAGAAGTAAAATAGATAGATAAAATAGTAGTAGAAATAAAAGTAAAATAGAAGTAGATTGAAGATATATTAGTCTATTTTTTTTAACAAGGCAAAAATTCCATTCTATCATAAGGTCTCATGCTTAAAATGATGCCTATGTTTACCTGATACTATGGTTAACTATGATACAATACAGCTGACATTTAGAAGAAGCGTAGTATTCCCTTCTCCTGGCATCAAATATCAGGCAGTAAGCAGCAAGGGGCAGGATTTTTTGCCTCGTTAAAAAAAATAGACTTTAGTGAGCATTAGGGTGTATTACCTAACCAAAAAAAAAAAAAAACCTAATCACTCAATAAAGCCTTTCTATAGTGCAGGTTTTTCTTGTTTTGTTTTTTAACCCTTTATTAAAGTCTTATGTTCTTATGTTCTTATGTTCTTATGTTCTTAATACTTCTTGAGCCTCTTGTTAGATTTTTACCTAACCAAAAAAAAAAAAAAAAACTAATCACCCAATAAACCCTTTCTATACTGCAGGGATTTAGATTTTTTACCCTATATTAAAGTCTTATGTTCTTATCTTCATAATACTTCTTGCCTCTTGTTTTTTTTACCTAATCAAAAATAAAAAAAAAACCTAATCACTCAATAAACCCTTTCTATACTGCAGGGATTTTTTTTTTACCCTATATTAAAGTCTTATGTTCTTATCTTCCTAATACTTCTTGAGCCTCTTGGTTTTTTTTACCTAACCAAAAAAAAAAAAAAAACTAATAACTCAAATAACCCTTTCTATACTGCAGGGATTTTAATTTTTACCCTATATTAAAGTCTTATGTTCTTATGTTCTTATGTTCTTATGTTCTTAATACTTCTTGAGCCTCTTGTTATATTTTTACCTAACCAAAAAAAAAAAAAAAAACTAATCACCCAATAAACCCTTTCTATACTGCAGGGATTTATATTTTTTACCCTATATTAAAGTCTTATGTTCTTATCTTCCTAATACTTCTTGCCTCTTGGTTTTTTTTCCCTTAATCAAAAATAAAAAAAAAACCTTATCACTCAAGTAAACCTTGCTATACATGGTTGTTTTTTTTACCTATATTATTAAGGGTATTATTTATTAAGGACTATTATTTCTTATTATTGTATCTATTATTTATTAAGGTATATTATTAAGGTCATATTTGCTTATGTTCTTATGTTCTCAATACTTCTTGCCTCGTTTTTTTTTTTTACGGTGAATAATAATGTAATCATTTAATCATTTAATATACAGAGTAAAACTTTTATTCACGTTTTATTAATGTAATAGAGATTTTAAAGTATATTCTGTGTCTTACGTTACGCCAGATATAAGTATATTAGTGTATTACCTAACATAGAAAATTAATTACGATGAATAATAATGTAATAATTTAATCATTTAATATATAGAGTAAAATTTTATTCACGTTTTATTAATGTATATAGATATTTTATAGTATATTCTGTGTCTTACGTTACGCCAGATATAAGTATATTCGTGTATTACCTAACAGAGAAAATAAAAAAATATAAATAAAACATGCTTACTCAATTAAACCGTTGCTAGATATACTCTGCATTTTTGTTTTACCTAAATTAAATAGAGTGTTATGTTCTTATGTCTTTGTACGTTGATACTATCTCCCCTAATGGGCTATACTATGTTCTTGTTTTTGTTTTTGCTCTAGTACTTAAGTGAACTCCTTGGCTTGTCCTTGTTGCTTTGTTTTTGTCTGTATGCCTCCGGGCGAGAATAAATTATTATTATATTATTATTATTATTATTATTATTATTATTATTATTATTATTATTATTATGTTCTCGATACTTCTAGCCTCATTTTGTTTTTTTTACAGTGTAGTAATAGTGGAAAATCCTCGGGACTTCCCATGCCCTCACCAATATGGAGGTCATCTGGCGTCACGCGACATAGTGTGCCGCAGCGCCATATTGCTTAGCCCTCTCTCCCCTAGTCCCCCCTAGTGCTCCCTAGTGCCCCCTAGTGCCCCCTTTCCCCTCCCCCCAAGCACTTGAGACGAGACACAGACGCCATAACCCCTCCCAAGTCCCAGTCACAGTCACAGTCACCAGGATAATGATGCCAAATTACCCGCGTCTCAGCTATCTGGGCTCCGGTAAGGCAGGGAGGAGTAGGAAGGGGGCGGCGTGTAGGGGATTAGCCGCCATCTTGCTCTGCCCACCACACGCTATAGACGCAAGGGATAAAATTGTACCCTTTACCTTTTTTCTTTTCTCGTCTCCCCTTGTTAGGCCGTCTTAATTGTTCACGAAAATTAACTTTGTCTTTTTTTTATCTTGTTTTTTGGGGGGGAGGGGGGGGGAGAGAGGGGGGGGAGAGAGAGAGAGAGAGAGAGAGAGAGAGAGAGAGAGAGAGAGAGAGAGAAGAGAGAGGAGAGGAGAGAGAGAGAGAGAGAGAGGAGAGAGAGAGAGAGAGAGAGAGGACAGAGGGAAGAGCAGAGAGAGGAGACACGAGACAGAGCGAGAGGAGACAGACAGACAGAGGGACAGACAGACAGAGGGACGGACAGACAGAGGGACGGACAGAGAGAGACAGACAGACAGAGGAAGACAGACAGAGACAGACAGATCAGAGGACATTGACACAAAAGGATAGACACGCACTTTGACTTTGGGGAGGAGAGAGAGAGACAGACAGACAGAAGAGAGAGACAACAGTCAGACTAGAAAGACGAAAAGAGGAGAGAGAGAAGAGAGAGAGAGAGAGAGAGAGAGAGAAGAGAGAGAGAGAGGAGAGGAGAAGCGAGAGCGAGAGAGAGAGAGAGAGCGAGAGAGAGAGAGAGAGAGAGAGAGAGAGAGAGAGAGAGAAGAGAGAGAGAGAGGAGAGAGAGAAGAGACAGAGAAGAGGAAGAGAGAGAGAGAGAGAGAGAGAAGAGAGAGAGAGAGAGAGAGAGAGAGAGAGAGAGAGGAGAGAGAGAGAGAGAGAGAGAGGAGAGAGAGAGAGAGAGAGAGAGAGAGAGAGAGAGGGGGAGGGGGCAAGCTTTCGTGTTTATTTTTTTAATGTTTCCCGGTCGGCTTTTCTTACGTCTCATTTTTCTATATTATCATCGTGTATTCTTGCTCTATGTTTTTTTCCTGTCTCTGTAATTATTGTATGTGTGTGTGTGTGTGTGTGTGTGTGTGTGTGTGTGTGTGTGTGTGTGTGTGTGTGTGTGTGTGTGTGTGTGTGTGTGTGTGTGTGTGTGTCCCTTTCTTTATCTGTCTGGATCTATATTATGAGTCCATTTGAAGAGAGAGAGAGAGAGAGAGAGGAGAGAGAGAGAGAGAGAGAGAGAAGAGAGAGAGAGAGAGAGAGAGAGAGAGAGAGAGAGAGAGAGAGAGAAGCAGAGAGAGAGAGAGTCGCACAGAGAGAGAGAGAGTCCACAGAGAGAGAGAGCGAGTCCACACAGACACAGATCGAAAACACACAAACACACACACACACACACACACACACACGCGCGCGCGCACGCACACAACACACACACTCACAAAACACTCACAAAACACACACACACTCACAAAACACACACACACATAAAAAAATAATAACACACACAACCCGTAGACTGGGGTGACTCATCTTGAAAGAGAGAGAGAGAGAGAGAGAGAGAGAGAGAGAGAGAGAGAGAGAGAGAGAGAGAGAGAGAGAGAGAGGAGAGAGAGAGAGAAGGAGAGAGAGGAGAGAGGAGAGAGAGAGAGAGAGAGAGAGAGAGAGAGAGAGAGAGGAGAGAGAGAGAGAGAGAGAGAGAGACATACACTCACCTTCACTGTTCATGTTCTTGTAATTCGATGAACATTTTCCACCTGTTTACTGCATACTCTAGTGGCTGAGTGGTTGTGTCTTCAACTTCCATCAACAGGACCCAGTTCGACACCCTCTGGTAGTCTGGTTGCCTTCTTGCACTTCAAAAACAAAAAACAAAAAAATAAATTAGTCTACTAAAAATACGAAGAAAAAAAAAATGCAATGCAAAGCAAAAATACATAAGAAAAAAAATGAAAATAAATGTATGAAAAGAACTTTATATTTAAATTTAATAATCTTAAGAAAATAATATATATATGAAGCAAAAAAATATGAGTTCAGAAATTAGTATAATAAAATAACTAAAAAATATGAAAATTTAAGATAAAAACTTAGTCAATAAATATCTATCTATCTATGCCTATGAGAATGTGTCACTGTGTGCGTGTGTGTGTGTGTGTGTGGTGTGTGGTGTGTAGCTGTGTGTGTGTGTGTGGTGTTGTGTGTTGTGTGGTGGTGTGAAGGGGTTTGTATGTGTGTGTGAAGGTGTGTGTGTGTGTGGTGTGGTGTGTGTGTGTGTGTGGTGTGGTGTGTGTGTGTGTGGTGTGTGAAGGTGTGAGTGTGTGTGTGACGGTGTGTGTGTGTGTGTGAAGGTGTGTGTGTGTGTGTGTGTGTGTGTGAAGGTGTTTGTGTGTGTGTGTGTGTGTGTGTGGTGTGTGTGTGTGTGTGTGTGTGTGTGTGTGTGTGTGTGTGGTGTGTGAAGGTGTGTGTGTGTGTGTGTGTGTGCTGGTGAGTGGTGAGTCAGAAGTAGCCTCTACACCCTTACCTTAGTGCTGTGTTGAGGTTGACGTCGGGGTCACAGATGATCTAGGTTAACGTCGGGGTCACAGATGATCTAGGTTGACGTCGGGGTCACAGATGATCTATAGTTGACGTATGGGTCACAGATGATCTCAGGAGTAGTCGAAGATTTACTGCACCTCGCTAACACACACGCCATACCCTTCTGAGGACAAAAACTTTTGGGGGGCTAATGAGTTATTTGGGGGGGCTCAGTTCCCCCTTGGTTCCGGGCCTGTCTCCTGGTTGAAAGCCGCAATCAACAGACATGTCCAAAGCCAGGCAGTATGGAGGTATGGAGGTATGGAGGTATGGAGGTATGGAAGTACACTCTCAGAAATGGGGGGTATTAAGGGTAGAATGTTACATTCGCACCATCGACGTAACCCTTTTTTATAACCCTATGTCCAGGCTGGAGGGTAGATGCTGCTGATTATACCCTTCATTTACCCTTTATTACCCTTTAGACAGAGGGTTGAGAGAAGGGTACATTTGGGGGTTTGAAAAGGGTATATTTAGGGTTGCAAAAGGGTATATTTGTAAGGGTAGCAGTATTTCATCACTATAAACACCCTTTTTCTACCCTTTTCCTACCCTTTTTTTCTAAGAGTGTATGGAGGTTTGGAGGTATGGAAGTATAGAAGTATAGAGGTATGGAGGTATGGAAGTATGGAGGTATGGGGGTATGGAAGGCAAGTCGCATGCTACATGTTGCCTGTGTCTAGAAATACTTTCGTGACACCGACGAAAATCGAACCATTTTCCTCAATAAACAAAAACAAAATTCCCGACCAAGACGTAATAGCGCGGAAGTTAAATCATATACGATCGCGAAAACAACCCCGCTCGTTAGTACTGTCATCGAAGCCCTAGACGATAAACCCCATGGAAGGGAATCATGACAACAGTACAATGCATAGACTGTAAGTACATGGCAAGGTTTTCCCGCCTCTACCTTAGTGCCCTATAATAAAGAACAGGTATTCGTCAAGGTCACTTATTGAGCTAGTCTATCTAGAGCTCTCTATTAGTGACCTCGGTATTAGTATGCCTGTAGACACACAGATACACCTCTACCTTCGCGCCCTGTAATACACAACAGGTATTAGTATGCCTGCAGAAACACAGATACACCTCTACCTTCGCGCCCTGTAATACACAGCAGGTATTAGTATGCCTGCAGACACACAGACAGACTGACAGGATCCCAGCGTCAACAAACCTTAGTGGCGAGCGCTGGTGTGCTGATGGGAAGATCCTGTATACCTGTTTGGAGGGAGACACACATAGGCATGGCAATAAAGATAGACATGGGCGGTAACCTAGACTATTTTTTTTAACGAGGCAAAAAATCCTGCCCCCTTGCTGCTTACTGACTGATATTTGATGCCGGGAGAAGGGAATACTACACTTCTTCTAAATGTCAGCTGTATTTTATCATAGTTAACCATAGTATCAGGTAAACACAGGCATCATTTTAAGCATGAGACCTTAAGATAACATGGAATTTTTGCCTTGTTAAAAAAATAGACTATAAGTACAAACACTTTTGGGGGGACTAAAGAATTATTTGTGGGGGCTAAGTCTGTCTCCTGGTTGAAAGCCGCATCAGGGTTACATTCTGGGTCACATTCTGGGTCACATTCTACAATAAAACTAAGAAAACAATGTATATAAAACTAACTATACATACATCTAATAGGACATTTAACTGACATATGAAGAATTCTATTTCAGATGGAGGGATGGAGGTATGGAAGTATGGAGGTATGGGGGTATGGAGGTATGGAGGTATGGAGGTATGGAAGTATGGAGGTATGGGGGTATGGAGGTATGGGGGTATGGAGGTATGGAAGTATGGAAGTATGGAGGTATGGAGTATGGGGGTTTATGGGGTATGGAGGTATGGAGGTATGGAGGTAGGGGAGGTATGGGGTATGGAGGTATGGAGGTATGGAATTATGGAGGTATGGAAGTATGGAGGTATGGGGGTATGGAGGTATGGGGTATGGAGGTATGGAGGTATGGAGGTATGGAGGTATGGAGGTATGGGGGTATGGAATTATGGAGGTATGAAGGTATGGGGGTATGGGGGTATGGAGGTATGGAGGTATGGAGGTATGGAGGTATGGAAGTATGGGGGTATGGAGGTATGGGGGTATGGGGGGGTATGGAGGTATGGAAGTAGGGGGAGGTATGGAATTATGGAGGTATGGGGGTATGGAGGTATGGAATTATGGAGGTATGGGGGTATGGAGGTATAGAGATATGCAGGTATGGGGGTATGGAGGTATGGAAGTATGGGGGTATGGAGGGATGGAGGTATGGAAGTATGGAGGTATGGAGTTTATGGAGGTATGGAGGTATGGGGGTATGGAGGTATGGGGGTATGGAGGTATAGAGTTATGGAGGTATGGGGGTATGGAGGTATGGGGGTATGGAGGATTGGAAGTATGGAGGTATGGAGGTATGGAGGTATGGGGGTAGGGAAGTATGGAGGTATGGAATTATGGAGGTATGGGGTATGGAATTAGGAGGTATAAAGGGTTTATGGAGGTATGGGGGTATGGAGGTATGGAGGTATGGAGGTATGGAGGTATGGAATATGGAGGTATGAAGGTATGGAGGTATGGAGGTATGGAGGTATGGGGGTATGGGGGGTATGGAGGTATGGAGGTATGGGGGTATGGGGGTATGGAGGTATGGAAGTATAGAGGTATGGAATTATGGAGGTATGGGATTATGGAGGTATGGGGGTATGGAATTATGGAGGTATGAAGGTATGGAGGTATGGGGGTATGGAGGAATGGAGGTATGGAAGTATGGGGGTATGGAGGTATGGGGGTATGGAGGTATGGAAGTATGGAAGTATGGAGGTATAGGGGTATGAGTATGAGGTATGGGGGTATGGAGGTATGGAGGTATGGAGGTATGGAAGTATGGAGGTATGGAGGTATGGAGGTATGGAGGTATGGAAGTATGGAGGTATGGAGGTATGGCATTATGGAGGTATGAAGGTATGGAGGTATGGAAGTATGGAGGTATGGAAGTATGGAAGTATGGAGGTATGGAAGTATGGAGGTATGGAGGTATGGAGGTATGGAGGCATGGAGATGGAGGTATGGAGATGGAGGTATGGAGGTATGGAATTATGGAGGTATGGAGGTATGGGGGTATGGGGGGTATGGAGGTATGGAGGTATGGAAGTATGGAGGTATGGAAGTATGGAGGTATGGAGGTATGGGGGTATGGAGGTATGGAGGTATGGAGGTATGGAAGTATGGAGGTATGGGGTATGGGGGTATGGAGGTATGGAAGTATGGGAGGTATGGAGGTATGGAAGTATGGAAGTATGGAGGTATGGAGGTATGGAATTATGGAGGTATGGGGGTATGGAGGTATGGAATTATGGAGGTATGGGGGTATGGAAGTATGGAGGTATGGAGGTATGGAGTATGGAGGTATGGAGGTAGGGAAAGGTATGGGGGTATGGAGGTATGGAGGTATGGAGGTATGGAGGTATGGAGGTATGGAATTATGGAGGTATGGAAGTATGGAGGTATGGAGGTATGGAAGTATGGAGGTATGGAGGTATGGAGGTATGGAAGTATGGAGGTATGGAAGTATGGAGGTATGGGGGTATGGAGGTATGGAGGTATGGAAGTATGGAGGTATGGAGGTATGGAGGTATTGAGGTATGGAGGTATGGAGGTATGGAGGTATAGAGGTATTGAGGTATAGAGGTATGGAGGTATGGAGGTATGGAGGTATGGAGGTATTGAGGTATGGAGGTATGGAGGTATTGAGGTATGGAGGTATGGAGGTATGGAGGTATGGCGATGGAGGTATGGAATTATGAGTATGGAGGTAGGGAAATTATGGAGGTATGAGGTAAGGAATTATGGAGGTATGGAGGTATGGGGGTATGGGGGTATGGAGGTATGGAATCATGGAGGTATGGAGGTATGGGGGTATGGAGGTATGGAGGTATGGAATTATGGAGGTATGGAGGTATGGGGTATGGAGGTATGGAGGTATGGGGGTATGGAGTTATGGAGGTATGGCATTATGGAGGTATGAAGGTATGGAGGTATGGAGGTATGGAAGTATGGAGGTATGGAAGTATGGAGGTATGGAAGTATGGGGTATGGAGGTATGGGGGTATGGAGGTATGGAGTTATGGAGGTATGGGGGTATGGAGGTATGGAGGTATGGAGGTATGAAAGTATGGAGGTATGGAGGTATGGAGGTATGGAGGTATGGAATTATGGAGGTATGGAAGTATGGAGGTATGGAGGTATGGAGGTATGGAAGTATGGAAGTATGGAGGTATGGAATTATGGAGGTATGGAGGTATGGAAGTATGGAGGCATGGAGGTATGGAAGTATGGGGGTATGGAGGTATGGAGGTATGGGGGTATGGAGGTATGGAGGTATGGGGTATGGAGGTATGGAGGTATGGAGGTATGGAGGTATGGAAAGTATGGAGGTATGGAAGTATGGAGGTATGGAAGTATGGAGGTATGGGGGTATGGAGGTATGGAAGTATGGAATTATGGAGGTATGGAGGTATGGAATTATGGAGGTATGGAAGTATGGAGGTATGGAGGTAATTGGAAGTATGGAGGTATGGGGGTATGGAGATGGAGGTATGGAGGTATGGAGGTATGGAAGTATATATGGAGGTATGGAGGCATGGAGGTATGGAGGTATGGAAGTATGGAGGTATGGAGGTATGGAGGTATGGAGGTATGGATGTTATGGGGGTATGGAGGTATGGAGGTATGGAAGTATGGAGGTATGGAGGTATGGAGATGGAGGTATGGAATGGAGGTATGGAATTATGGAGGTATGAAGGTATTGAATTATGGAGGTATGGAGGTATGGAATTATGGAGGTATGGAGGTAAGGAATTATGGAGGTATGGAGGTATGGGGGTATGAGGGTATGGAGGTATTGAGGTATGGAATCATGGAGGTATGGAGGTATGGCGGTATGGAGGTATGGAATTATGGAGGTATGGAGGTATGGAGGTATGGAGGTATGGAGGTATGGAGGTATGGAATTATGGAGGTATGGAGGTTATGGGGTATGGAGGTATGGAGGTATGGAGGTATGGGGACATGGGGGTATGGAGGTATGGAGGTATGGAAGTATGTAGGTATGGAGGTATGGGGGTATGGAGGTGTGGAGGTATGGAGGTATGGAGGTATGGAGGTATGGAAGTATGGAGGTATGGAGGTGTGGAAGTATGGAGGTATGGAGGTATGGAGGTATGGAAGTATGTAGGTATGGAAGTATGGGGGTATGGAGGTATGGAGGTATGGAGGTGTGAAGGTATGGAGGTATGCAGGTATGGAGTTATGGAGGTATGGAAGTATGGAGGTATGGAGGTATGAAAGTATGGAGGTATGGGGGTATGGAGGTATGGAGGTATGGGGGTATGGAGGTATGGGGGTATGGAGGTATGGGGGTATGGAGGTATGGAGGTATGGAAGTATGGAGGTATGGAAGTATGGAGGTATGGAGGTATGGGGGTATGGAGGTATGAGGGTATGGAGGTATGGAGGTATGGAGGTATGGAGGGTATGGAGGTATGGAGGTATGGGGTAAAATTAAGGTGAAAAATGGATATCTAGAGAATAAAGACACAAATATAAGTCACTGGTTGAGATTCCCAGTAAGAAAAACAATGAAGTGCTTCTCATAAAAGTGTAGGACTTGGAAAGTAACATTTTGTGGCAGCTTTGTAGAGATGATCCCAGAGAATGATGCAGAAAGACAAAACTATGTTATTATAAAAACACGTCGATTAGTCCACAAACCTAACCTTTGTGGATAATCTGGGAGCACCTACAACCTGTCACCTGCAACGACAATACTAACAACAACTACAACACATAATGATACCAATAATAATAGTGGGTAATAATTATAGAAGGATTTAAATGAAGAAGAGTACAGTTTATTGCTTTGAATGAATAATGTACATGTGTGTGTGTGTGTGTGTGTGTGTGCGAGTGTGTGTGTGCGTGTGCGTGTGCGTGTGCGTGTGTGCGTGTGCGTGTGCGTGTGCGTGTGTGTGTGTGTGTGTGTGTAATGCTTTGAATGAATACATGTGTGTGTGTAGTAAGGAAAGGAAGGAATACCCACATGAACAGCATTTTAACTCGCATTTACCTTTCGGTGAACTTGGGTGCTTGGGTGGTGGTGATGTACATACATACACACACGCACGCACACACACTCCACCCCATAAAGAGATCCCTGCTCGACTCAACATCACGTACACACACGCACATACACATTCTACGCTATTAAGGAGGAGGAGAACAGTTAACCCTTTGAGGCCCAGAACGTAATTTCCATTGTAATTTGGGTACCATTAGACGATTTTTAGTGACTATAAGCAATATTTTATAGATATGACCTGTTTAGTATCCTTGTCCACTAACTATGTGGTATATTCAGTTACTTTTCGTAATTTTATGGCTCGACACCAGACAATTTTTTTTATAGCAAAGAAAAAATCTGGGCGTGAAGGGGTTAATTTTAATCACTATTTATATATATCGCTGTCTCCCCCTCTCCTATAGGTAGCTATGTATGTGCGTGCGTGTGTCCGTGTAGTTACAGGCCTGCGGACTCTATGTTGTGGAGAGTGTGTGGGCGTGGTGGCAATTTGTTTTCTTCTTTGTTTCTTCTTATTTTCTTCTTTTTTTCCTCTTCTTTTTTCTTTTTTTCTATCGTCCATTAAGGTTTTCATATTTTCTCACTAATTTAAGTCATTTTCTGTTTCACTTTCTCTTATTTTCTCACTTTCTAACTTACTTTAAACTTTCTCAGTATTTTCCTTCATTTTCTATTTCACTCACTATCTTTTTATCTCACTATCTCATTGTCTGTTTTATCTCACTATCGTTTTGTCTCACTATCTGTCACTCACTATCGAATAAATCACAGTTTGCAGTTTTACCAATACGTATTTTCAAACACTTTTTTTTCCACTCATCTGTAAAAACAATGAAAAAATAACATTAGAATTTATCTTCATAGCTAACGATCATAGCAAATAAAAAAAAAATAAAAAAAAAAAGCATGAATAAAAAGGGATGAAAATATAACAATAGTTAGTCACTAAAGCGTCGTCTACAAAGATCGAGTCTAGGTAAAAAAAAAAAAAAAAAAAAAAAAAAAAAAAAAAAAAGTATGGGTAAGGTAGGGTAAGGTAGGGTAAAGGCAGGGTAGGGCAAGGTAGGGTAAAGGTAGGGTAGTAGCAAGTCTTAAAAAAAAAAAAAAAAAAAAAAAAAAAAAAAAAAAAAAAAGTAGGGTAGTAGCTAGTCTTAAAAAAAAAAAAAAAAATAAATAAATAAATAAAAAAAAAAAAAAAAACCAGTATGGGTGAGGTAGGTATGGTGGTAAAAGGTAGGGTAAGGTAGGGTAAAGGTAGGGTAAGGCAGGGAGTAGGGTCTAGTATAAAAAAAAAAAAAAAAAAAAAAAAAAAAAAAAAAAAAAAAAAAAATATGGGTATGGTAAGGTATGGGTAGGGTAAAGATAGGGTAAAGATAGGGTAGTAGTCTAGGTATCTATCTATGAAAACAAAAAAAAAAAAAAAAAAACAGTATGGGTAGTAGCTAATAAAAAAAAAAAAAAATAAATAAATTAAAAAAAAAAAAAAAAAAAAAAAAAAAAAACCAGTATGGGTAAGGTAAGGTATGGGTAGGGTAAGGTAGGGTAGGGTAAGGTAAGGTAAGGTAAGGTAGGGTATGGTAGGGCAAGGGTAGGGTAAGGGCAGGGTAAGGTAGGGTAAGGTAGGGTAAAGGTAGGGTAGGGTAAGGTAGGGTAAAGGTAGGGTAGGGTAAGGGCAGGGTAAGGTAGGGTAAGGTAAGGTATGGTAGGGTAAGGTCGGGTAAGGTATGGTAGGGTAAAGGTAGGGTAAGGTAAGGTAGGGTAAGGTCGGGTAAGGTATGGTAGGGTAAAGGTAGGGTAAGGTAAGGTAGGGTAAGGTAAGGTAAGGTAGGGTAAAGGCAGAGTAAAGGTAGGGTAAGGTAGGGTAAAGGTAGGGTAAAGGCCAATTAAAAATCACAAAAACGCATCAAAATCACTAAATATCACATAAAGTATAAAAAAAATGGTCTCAATATAATCTATAATAATAATAATAAACAAATAAATAGGATGTTTTACCGAAATAAGAAACACTATCAAACATTTCGTTAAATTTAAAAGAGTTAATTTAATTCTTCCGTATAAACCATAGTATTAACCCGTATTTCACCTTATTTCACCTTATTTAACCTATATTTCACCTTATTTAATCCTTATATCATGTCTTTTATCCCTCTATCAGTTTCTATTTACCTTATAGCCAGCCCCGGGGACGTCCTGTGGTCACCCTCGGTCAGTAAACACACTTTCCAAGCTATGTTCCCAGGCGCCGAGGTGACGTCATTCCTCTTTCAAGGATGAGTGAAAACTGACACCTTTGGAGGGGGGATTTTCAGAGGTGCGCGGATTAACACATAGAAATATGGAAATCCTAAATTTGTAATCTTAAACAGTTCTAAGATTACCTGGCATCAAATAATGTTTCTAAATTATCTTTCGTCGTTTTTTTTGTTATAATTGTTTTGAAATAGCTTAAAATTGTGGTATATGAGTTTAATTAGATAGGGATGGTCAGATTATATCGTTATCTTTTCTTTCCCGCCTATATTTGAGACTAGATTGCATATAATTAATGTTTCTATAATATTAATCGTCCTTTTTATCCAAAAATTCATTTGAAATAACGTAGATTTAAGAATATGAAAAATAAAACAAAGGCCGCGATACACCTCGCCTCAAACTGGAAAAAACTAGTTCGCCGATGATACAAGACAAACTATACAATTATAAACCATTACAAAGACTCTAATATCATAAAAAAAGATCAAAAAGATAGATTTTCATATTAATTAAGTTCACCATAAACATATATTTCGTGGAATAAACAAATTACATTTTCTTTTCGTTATTTCAAGGGTAAATGATGCTAACGTTATATACAGCATAACCATCATTCAAAAACCTTATTGACGCCTATATTCGTGATCTAGAGAGCCTGCAGATCATACTGAACCAGCATAAGCCTATATTCTGATCTAAATAGGCTGTAGACAGGCTAAATATGGGTCTGGTCTAGCCATTACGTAAAAAGCTATTTATATAAAGATTAAAGAATAAATCACGCTGTGTAGGGTTCAAAATGACCTTGGATATATGTAGAAGCTATAATGTATTCGTTTTATCCTTATTGGTTACGAGTTTTCTTATTAAATCAGTTTTTGTATGATGGGAGGTAATATTCCTATCAAACATGGCTGCCTGTATTTTAGTATTTATATTAAGAATAAAGACTAAATCAACGCTATGCAGGGTTCAAAATGACCTTGGATATATGTAGAAGCTTTGTGATAATCGTGTATTCCTTATTGGTTACGAATTTCCTCATTAAATCAGTTTTTGTATATTGGGAGGTAATATTTCTATCAAACATGGCTGCCTGTATTTTAGTATTTATATTAAAATTCACGGATAAATAACAGATATTCAGGGTTCAAAATGGCCTTGATATATGTAGAAGCTATAATATATGCGTTTATTCCTTATTGGTTACGAGTTTCTTATTAAATCAGTTTTTGTATGATGGGAGGTAATTTTCCTATCAAATATGGCTGCCTGTTTTGTAGTATTTTAACTGTATTTATATAAAGATTCACGGATAAATAACCACTATTCAGGATTCAAAATGACCTTGGATATATGTATAAGCTATGTGATATTCCTGTGTTCCTTATTGGTTACGAGTTTCTTCATTAAATCAGGTTTTATGTAATTTTATGTAAGCTCGGAGATAATTTCTCTCTCCAGACAAGGCTGACATTTCATATTTTCGTTATTAAATTTTCTAATTCTAAGTCTGTTCTAATTAGTCTCTCTCTCTACTGCTAGCTAGTATGTGTGTGTTTTGACTTAATTTCTTAATAAAACCTTTGATATTTTGTTTATTTTTGCGTCTGGGTGAAAATAAGAGAGAGAGAGAGAGAGAGAGAGAGAGAGAGAGAGAGAGAGAGAGAGAGAGAGAGAGAGAGAGAGAGAGAGAGAGAGAGAGAGAGAGAGAGAGAGAGAGAGAGAGAGAGAGAGTATAGAGCTAGAGAATTGTGTGTTTATGTGTGTGTGTGTATGTGTGTATAAAGGGATGCAAGGGAAACTAAGGGAGATGATAACAGTAGTGAAAACGTGTAATAGGAGTCAACAGATGTATATATATATATTAGTAAATATAGTAATAGTAATAGTACATAGTAATAGGTGATTTAATAGGTTTGTATGACACACACACACCACCCACACACAAAACAAACACCCACACACAGCCCCCTCCCATACACCCACCCACACACACCCAGTAGCCTACATCTAGCGGTGTGGTATGGGCTTAACTACCTAATGGTCTCATGGAGTAGGGCGCGGATATCATCAATTGGGCTCATGACGGTGCTAGGGGCGGCCAGGTGGGGATGAGAGCGCCCCTGAGCGAGGCCCTGAGGGTGACGCAGGTGCTGACACGTTAGGGAGGGGGAGGGATGTGTAGGGAGGTGTAGGAAGGTGGTGGGGCGGGTCACAGGTGCGAGGGAAGACTGTGTTACTGTGTGCCATATAGTAGGTATTCAAGCTGGAAAGGCGTAGATTAAACAAAGAAATAGGGAGAAACTGGTTCACAAATAGGGTGGTAAATGGTTGGAATGGACTCAGTAGACAGGTAGTTATATAGTGCTACAGTTTGTTCAGTGTGTGTATTGTGCAAGATATGTGTTGAGAAAAAGGTGTTTCTATGAGGGATATAGTGTTACAGTTTGTTCAGTTTGTGTATTGTGCAAGATATGTGTTGAGAAAAAGGTGTTTCTATGAGGGATATAGTGTTGAAGTTTGTTCAGTGTGTGTATTGTGCAAGATATGTGTTGAGAAAAAGGCGTTTCTATGAGGGATATAGTGTTAAAGTTTGTTCAGTTTGTGTATTGTGCAAGATATGTGTTGAGAAAAAGGCGTTTCTATGAGGGATATAGTGTGAACGTTTGTGATACCAGGTGTTTAAATGAGTTATAGGTGTTTAGGATAGTATGTTATATGTTTAGTTATAGGTGTTTATAGGATAATGAATGAAAGGTTATATGAATGAAGGACAAAATAGCAAGACAAAGAGAGGAATAACAGGTCCCATAGCATAATCTGAGTGCGTTCATCTGCCTCCCGCTGGCCGTGTGTGAGTCTACAGAGCCACAACAAATAAACATGAAAACAAAATATAATGAATGACAGCTTATATGAATGAAGAATACACTAGGAAGAGAAAGAGAAGCATAACAGGTCACATAGCATAATCTGAGTGCGTTCATCTCCCTCCCGCTGGCCGTGTGTGAGTCTGCAGAGAGAGAGTACAGAGAGCCACAACAAACCTGTCTTTACCGCGGGACACAATGGGTAACAAACAGCCGGGTTTACCTTACTTTATGTTCCCCCAGACACCCATCCATCGACCCGCGTGTGAGGCAGGGAGGGAGAGGGAGAGGGAGAGGGAGAGGGAGAGAGAGAGAGAGAGAGAGAGAGAGAGAGAGAGAGAGAGAGAGAGAGAGAGAGAGAGAGAGAGAGAGAGGGGAGAGAAGGAGAGAGAGAGAGAAGGAGAGAGACAGGGAAGGAGAGAAAGAGGGAGGGAGGGAGAGGGAGGGAAGGAAGGAGGGAAGGAGAGAGAGAGAGGGAAGGGAGTGAAGGGAAGGAGAGAGAGAAAGGGAAGGAGAGAGAACATATGAGGTGACGGTTGACAGACTCCTTCCCGCTTTCCTTCTCTCCCTCCCTCTTTCTTCCTTCCTTCTTTCCTTCTCTCCCTCTCTCCTCCTTCCTTCTTTCCTTCTCTCTCTCTCCTTCCTTCTCTTCTTTCCTTCTCTCCCTCCCTCTTTCTTCCTTCTTTCCTTCTCTCCCTCTCTCCTCCTTCCTTCTTTCCTTCTCTCTCTCTCTCCTTCCTTCTTTCCTTCTCTCTCTCTCTCCTTCCTTCTTCTTTCCTTCTCTCCCTCTCTCCTCCTTCCTGCTTTCCTTCTCTCTCTCTCTCTCTCCTCCTTCCTCCTTCATTCCTTCCCTCCCGCTATATTCTCCCTCTCTCCTCCTTCTCTCCCTCCCTCTCCCCTCCTCCTCCTCTCTCGCTAGCCTCCTTCCTTCTCTCCCACTATCCTCCTTCTTTCTCTCCCACCCTCTCCCCTCCTCCTTCTCTCTCGCTATCCTCCTTCCCTCCTCTCCCTCCCCCCCGCCCCCCAAGACGCAGCCACGGGCCACTGCATTCATAAGCCACACACGCAAGCAATGATTAGGGTGTTACATACCGCTATCAAGGGCTAATTACCGGGTATTACACAGCTTTTCTCTTCTTAAATGCCGCATCAATTATAGCTTGATAAATGTAGATAGGTCTGTGTGTGTGTGTGTGTGTGTGTGTGTGACTGTGTGTGTGTGTGTGTGTGTGTGTGACTGTGTGTGTGTGTGTGTGACTGTGTGTGTGTGTGTGTGACTGTGTGTGTGTGACTGTGTGTGTGTGTGTGTGTGACTGTGTGTGTGTGTGTGTGTGTGTTGAGCTTAATATACAGTAGGGGTTCGTTTTTTATTATAAAAAAGTCTTCCCCCTTGGGTTCGTGGCTGCCATTAAGTAATTACCAGCGACGACTTCAATGACCTGCCGGGGACGAGCCAGTAATCTTGTCATCTGAACGAGGTGTGATTACTGCGTCTGTCTATGAGTGACCACAACTAACAGAGGGAGTCTAGTCCAGGCGATCTTAACACGCCAACAAGACTTCTGGCCTCTTGTAGCTTCCTGATTTCCCTTATGTTCTTATTCTCTGATCATTTCTTTGTCATCTTTCCGAGGGTTCGCGAGACCTACACGAGGTAGTTCCTGTTACCCTCCCTCCCTCTCCCACGCACAGTAGCACCGCCAGGACATTTTGACTGAGGTGGCCAAGGTTCAACACAGATATCTGGTGTGGGGTGGCCAAGGTTCAACACAGATATCTGGTGTGGGGTGGCCAAGGTTCAACACAGATATCTGGTGTGGGGTGGCCAAGGTTCAACACATATATCTGGTGTGGGGTGGCCAAGGTTCAACACAGATATCTGGTGTGGGGTGGCCAAGGTTCAACACGATTCTGGTGTGGGGTGGCCAAGGTTCAACACAGATATCTGGTGTGGGGTGGCCAAGGTTCAACACAGATATCTGGTGTGGGGTGGCCAAGGTTCAACACAGATATCTAGTGTGGGGTGGCCAAGGTTCAACACAGCTATCTAGTGTGGGGTGGCCAAGGTTCAACACGATATCTGGTGTGGGGTGGCCAAGGTTCAACACAGATATCTGGTGTGGGGGGCCAAGGTTCAACACAGATATCTAGTGTGGGGTGGCCAAGGTTCAACACAGATCTATGTGGGGTGGCCAAGGTTTTAACACAGATCTAGTGTGGGGTGGCCAAGGTTCAACACAGATATCTAGTGTGGGGTGGCCAAGGTTCAACACAGATATCTGGTGTGGGGTGGCCAAGGTTCAACACAGATCTAGTGTGGGGTGGCCAAGGTTCAACACAGATCTAGTATGGGGTGGCCAAGGTTCAACACAGATATCTAGTGTGGGGTGGCCAAGGTTCAACCAGATATCTGGTGTGAGGTGGCCAAGGTTCAACACAGATATCTGGTGTGGGGTGGCCAAGGTTCAACACAGATATCTAGTGTGGGGTGGCCAAAGGGTTCAACACAGATATCTTAGTGTGGGGTGGCCAGGGTTCAACACAGATATCTAGTGTGGGGTGGCCAAGGTTCAACACAGATATCTGGTGTGGGGTGGGCCAAGGTTTAACACAGATATCTAGTGTGGGGGGGCCCAAGGTTTCAACACAGATATCTAGTGTGGGGGGGCCAGGTTCAACACCCGATATCTGGTGTGGGGTGGCCAAGGTTCAACACAGATATCTGGTGTGAGGTGGCCAGGGTTCAACACGATATCTAGTGTGGGGTGGCCAAGGTTCAACACAGAATACTGGTGTGGGGTGGCCAAAGGGTTTAACACAGATATCTGGTGTGAGGTGGCCAAGGTTTAAACACAGATATCTAGTGTGGGGTGGCCAAGGTTCAACACAGATATCTAGTGTGGGTGGCCAAGGTTCAACAAGATATCTAGTGTGGGGTGGCCAAGGTTCAACACAGATATCTGGTGTGAGGTGGCCAGGGTTCAACACAGATATCTAGTGTGGGGTGGCCAAGGTTCAACACAGATATCTGGTGTGAGGTGGCCAAGGTTCAACACAGATATCTGGTGTGGGGTGGCCAAGGTTTAACACAGAGATTCTAGTGTGGGGTGGCCAAGGTTCAACACAGATATCTAGTGTGGGGTGGCCAAGGTTCAAAACAGATCTGGTGTGGGGTGGCCAAGGTTCAACAAAATATATCTGGTGTGGGGTGGCCAAGGTTCAACACAGATATCTGGTGTGGGGTGGCCAAGGTTCAACACAGATATTAGTGTGGGGTGGCCAAGGTTCAACACAGCTATTAGTGTGGGGTGGCCAAGGTTCAACACAGATATCTAGTGTGGGGGGTGGCCAAAGGGTTTAACACAGATATCTGGTGTGGGGTGGCCAAGGTTCAACACAGATATCTGGTGTGGGGTGGCCAAGGTTCAACACAGATATCTAGTGTGGGGTGGCCAAGGTTTAACACAGATATCTGGTGTGGGATGGCCAAGGTTCAACACAGATATCTAGTGTGGGGTGGCCAAGGTTCAACACAGATATCTGGTGTGGGGTGGCCAAGGTTCAACACAGATATCTAGTGTGGGGTGGCCAAGGTTCAACACAGCTATCTAGTGTGGGGTGGCCAGGGTTCAACACAGATATCTAGTGTGGGGTGGCCAAGCTTCAACACAGATATCTGGTGTGAGGTGGCCAAGGTTCAACACAGATCTAGTGTGGGGTGGCCAGGGCATAGCAATAACAAAAATGGTTGAATTATCATTAGACCTCTGACTCATATCTGGGTGGCCAATGAGACTTCAGGGCCCCCTAGATCCGCCACTGCCCACTCATTCCTCTCACTCTCTCTCCCTTTCTCTCTACAATACTTACGCTGCAGAAATATGAAGAAAAGCAACAAAATAAAGCGTTGTTTGGCCAAAAACCGTCCTCTTCCACCTCCCAGCTGCCTGCACACACGTCCTGCCACCTCGCCCTCGACTGTCGCTCGTACCGGAATACTCAGGGAACTCAACGCTGCTTCGAAACACTAAACCTTTCCCTTATTTCCTTCCCACGCCCTTCCCTGTTGACCTTTGACCAATAATGCTTGACCTGTAACGTTATCTAAGTCTTAAATGTTAGTAAATGTTGGCTAGTAATAGTGCTGGTATAGTTCTGTAGTATTTATTTAAAGCTTATATTGATAGGGTTCGTCAGTGCTTCGAACTCATTAACAGTTTCGCAGAGGATTGTGGGCAGGATATCTTTTGTTTTGTTTTTTGCTAGGTAGTTTGTGGGTTGTTACTACTTGATGTACTCCCCTCTGGTCCTACGCTCACCCCCAAACGAGACCATTTTCATAAGCCATTGACATTAATCGCCTCGCCCGTCACCCAACTTCCAGTAATATATAAAAACAAGACAGTTTTATAGGGAGATTAATAACTACTAAACTTATTAGGCACTTCAAGGATATTACAACGCCAACATTTATAGTGTTTTGATCAATAAAGTACTAAAAGACGATTATTGGTACATATATTAATTACTAGAAGTCTTTATTAGGTACTTCAAGGTTTATTACAACGTCAATATTTAGTGTTTTGATCAATAAAGTATTAAAAAACGATTATTGGTACATATATTAATTACTAGAAGTCTTTATTAGGTACTTCAAGGTTTATTACAACGTCAATATTTAGTGTTTTGATCAATAAAGTATTAAAAAACGATTATTGGTACATATATTAATTACTAGAAGTCTTTATTAGGTACTTCAAGGTTTATTACAACGTCAATATTTAGTGTTTTGATCAATAAAGTACTAAAAAAAGATTATTGGTACAGCTATTAATTACTAGAAGTTCTTTATTAGGTAGTTATATCGTAAGGTAGGCATATCGTTACTACTTCAAGGTTTATTACAACGTCAATATTTAGTGTTTTGATCAATAAAGAACTAAAAAAAGGTTATTAGTATAGGCTATTAACTGAAGCCTTGTGTGTTGTGATGCTATTAATTATCAGGGGAGTCGAACGTGTGTCCTAACTGTGTGTGTTGGGCAATGCGACAGGCGGCCAGGTGGTAGTGGTGGTGGTGGTAACGTTACACACACACACACACACAGACAACACACACACACACACACAGACAACACACACACACACACACACAGACAACACACACACACACCACAGACAACACACACACACACACAGTCACACACACACACACACACACACACACACACCACACAGTCACACACACACAGACACACACACAGTACAAACACACACACACATCACACACACACACAACAGTAACACACCACACACACACAACACACACACCACAACACACACACACACACAGTCACACACACACACACACACAGTCACACAAAACACACACAGCACACACACACACACACACCACACAGTCACACACACACACACACACACACAGACAGACAACACAACACACGTAACAGAAAGTAGATAAAATAGAAGGAGAAGAAGAAAAGTAAGAGGAAAGGAGAAAGAGGATAAGAGGAAGGAAGGAAGGAAGGAAGGAAGGAAGGAAGGAAGGAAGGAAGGAAGGAAGAAGAGGCTGAAGGAAGGGAGAGAAGGATAAGAAAGAAGGAAGGAGAAGAAGAAGGAAGGGGAGGAGAGGAGAGAGAGGAAGAGAGAGGAGGAGAGAGAGAGAGAGAGAGAGAGAGAGAGGAGAGAGAAGAGAGAGAGAGAGAGAGAGAGAGAGGAGAGAGGGAAAGAGTAAGAGTAGAGAGAGGAGAGAGAGAGAGAGAGAGAGAGAGAGAGGAAGAGAGAGAGAGGAGAGAGAGAGAGGAGAGAGAGAGAGAGAGAGAGAGAGACTACACACCACAGAACAGAAGGACATCAGGAAGTTACAAGAGGCCGTCACACGCTATGTCACACACTGTTACTGTTACCTTACGTTCCCCATAACCACGTCACACCTCGGTTACTACT
Source organism: Chionoecetes opilio (assembly GCA_016584305.1). NCBI lineage: Eukaryota > Metazoa > Arthropoda > Malacostraca > Decapoda > Majidae > Chionoecetes > Chionoecetes opilio. The sequence goes on from JACEEZ010024490.1 coordinate 75,652, forward strand.
AAAGGGGAACAGATGACAGTGGTGGGCGGCGAATGGGCGGGACTGGGTGGGCGTAGTGGGTGGGTGGGTGGGCGGGGGGTGGGCGGACTGGGTGGGCGAGGGTGGGGGGTGGGTGGCGTAGTGGGTGGGGGGGGGGTGGCGTTAGTGGGTGGGTGGGTGGGTGGGTGGGCGTAGTGGGTGGGTGGGTGGGTGGGTTAATTACCGTTGTATAGAAGCGAAAATATCAGTCTTATATTTATTGCAGCGGAACTAGAGAGCATAAGGAGAAGGAGGAAGAAGAGGAAGAGGAGAAGAGAAGGCAGGAGAAGGAGGAGGAGGAGGAGGAGGAGGAGGGAGGAGGAGGAGGAGGAGGAGGAGGAGGAGGGAGGAGGAGAGAGGAGGAGAGAGGAGGAGAGGAGGAGGAGAGAGGAGGAGGAAGAAGGAAGAAGGAAGAAGGAAGGAGAAGGAAGGATCAAGGAGAAGAAAGAAGGAGGAATTAAGGAGATGGAAAACAAGGAAGAGAAGAAAGAAGGAGGAGGACAAGGAAGAGAAGGAAGAAGGAGGAGGACAAGGAAGAAGGAGGAATAAGACAAGAAGGATAAAGAAGGAGGAGGAAGAAGGAAGGAAGAAGAGAAGGAGGAAGGAGGGACAAGGAGGAGAAGGAAGAAGGAAGGAGGAGGAAAGGAGGGCAAGGAGGAGAAGGAAGAAAGGAGGAGGAAGAAGGGAGGACGAAAAGGATAAGAAGGAGGAAGAGAAGGAGGACAAGGAAGAAGGAAGGAGGAAGGAAGGAAGGAGGGAAGTAGAATGACAGGTTATCAATATCGATTCTCCACCTTTCCCCTTCCTCCTTCCCTCTATGAATATTCCAGATGTCAACTAGCTAAGGGAAGGGAAGGGAAGGTAGGGGAAGGGAAGGTAGGGGAAGGGAAGGTAGGGGAAGGGAAGTAGGGAAGGTAGGAAGGGAAGGAAGGGAAAGGGGAAGGGTAAGGAAGGAAGGTAGGGAAGGGAGGCTAAGGGAAGGAAGGTAGGGAAGGGAGGGGAAGGGAAGGTAAGGAAGGAAGGGGAGGAAATGTATAAGGAAGGGAAGGTAGGGGAAGGGAAGGTAGGGGAAGGGAAGGTATAAGGAAGGGAAGGTAGGGGAAGGGTAGGGGAAAGGAAGGGAAGGTAGGGGAAGGGAAGGTATAAGGAAGGGAAGGTAGGGGAAGGGAAGGTAGGGTATAAGGAAGGGAAGGAAGAAAGGGGAAAGGGAGGGTTAGGAAGGGAAAGGGGAAGGGGAAGGAAGGAAACTACTTGAATTGAATTGAAGGGAAGGGAGGCTAAGGGAGGCTAAGGGAAGGAAGGTAGGGAAGGAAAGGGAGGGTAAGGAAGGGGAAAGGAAGGGAAAGGGAAGGGTAAGGAAGGAAGGGTAATGGAGGGGAAGGAAGGAAGGGTAAGGGAAGGGAAGGGCAGGGAAGGTAAGGAAGGGGAAGATGAAGGAAGGGAAGGGAGGGTATAAGGAAGGGGAAGGAAAGGAGGGGAAGGGAAAGGAGGGAAGGATAAAAAGAAATGTAGGAGTAAAGAAACGAGAGAGAGAGAGAGAGAGAGAGAGAGAGAGAGAGAGAGAGAGAGAGAGAGAGAGAGAGAGAGAGAGAGAGAGAGAGAGAGAGAGAGAGAGAGAGGAGAGAGGAGGAGAGAGAGAGAGAGAGAGAGAGAGAGAGAGAGAGAGAGAGAGAGAGAGAAAAAAAAAATTGACTTAACCATCACTCTCTCTCTCTCCAGCCATCCACTTTCCTCCTCCTCCTTTAGACCATAGTGATCGGAACAATGGCCGTGGCAGCTAATAATGGCACTAGGAGATGATAGCAGTGGTAGTGGTGGTGATAATAGTAGTAGTAGTAGTAGTAGTAGTAGTGGTTGTAGGAGATGATAGCAGTGGTAGTGGTGGCGATAATAGTAGTAGTAGTGGTTGTAGGAGATGATAGCAGTAGTATTGGTGGCAATAATAGTAGTAGTTGTAGTAGTAGTTGTAGTAATAGTAGTAGTGGTTGTATAAGTACTACCTTCTGTCTGTTCTGTATTTCTATCTTCAATCTTTAAATCACCGCCGCAATGTTGCTTCTCTTGCTCTCTTCTACCGTTATTTTCATGCTCACTGCTCTTCTGAACTTGCTAACTGCATGCCTCCCCCACTCCCGCGGCCTCGCTGCATGAGACTTTTTACTCATTCCCATCCCTATTCTGTCCATCTTCCTAATGCAAGAGTTAATCAGTATCTTTACTCTTTCATCCCTTTCACTGGTAAACTCTGGAACTCTCTTCCTGTTTCTATTTTTCCACTTTCCTATGACTTAAATCTTTTCAAAAGAAGAGTAACAAGACACCTCCCGAACTAAATTGGCCTACCCCTTTGTTTTTATTTTATTCTCTTACTGTCTTCTTTATAGGGACTGGCAACTCAGCGGGCTTTGTGTTACGCATTTTTGTTGTGCCCTTGGCCAGTTCCCTGTCATGTAAAAAAAAAAAAAAAAAAAACCTGTGGTGATGGAAATTGTAGTCCAGGGGCCAGATGCTGAGAGTGAGCTAGGGCGCCCTATCCACTAGGGCGCCTGTGGTAAGGCGAAACGCCCTCCCACCGCAATGCTCAGTCGAGATTGCTGCCTTAGTGGCACCGCTAAAGGCGCTGAAAACTAAGGCATGGTCAGACCCTGACTTAGTGAGCTGCTGTGGGCCTTTGACAGACATTCATCTTCTGTTTATAAAGCAAATACAGCCTTGTTTCAGTTCCTACAACGTAACAATTGGTGTTTACGTATTAATAGTGTTGCAAGGTGTGTATGAATTGATCGTGCAAGACTAATGCGGCATTATAGGGTGTTATATGCTGGTGATAAGAAATGTTGTGTTGTGTGTTGGTTAGGGGCGGGCGGCGGGCGGCGGGCGGCAGGTGCTCCGCCCGCACTAAAATATTGTACTATTATACGGTATTATCATACTACCAGATGATTTAGGACAGCTGAAACCTACCATCATCTTCACGAGACATTAGTGCATATCATGAATGTATAAAAATTGCAGTAAACTATACCTATAATAAGATAACGAGAGCAAAATGAAATCGTGTATAAACTTTTTTTTCACCTTTTTTTATTCATCTTCTCCTTATTCCTGGAATGTTGCTTGCATTAAATTTTCACTCACTGTCCCGGAATCGGCACACCCTAACGATTATCATGGTGTATGGCACGTCCCAATGCAAAAATATATAAGTGGTCAAAACCTGCGTTGAACGTCAAACTTGTGATGAAACAGCTTTTGGCGGGGGAGAGCGGTGTATCCTTGCCATAAGTGCTTGGTTAGGGAGGGAGGGACAACATTCCTTGCTTCAGCAGAGACGTGTTCAAGCCTTGTGATTGGTCGAAGCTGCCTAAGCAGCGCTCAGATAGGCAACGTGATTGGCTAGTAGGATTCTCGGACCACGCCCACGCCATAGGCTTTGGAGGTGTAAGGCAGTGCAAAAGCGCCTGAACTTTCGACTGTACATGGGCTTTAGTCGGTGCCTTAGCCGGGCCGTTACAAAAGCGCCTGAAGACGGGTAAGGCGCTCTTTTCGCCTTACCTCTATGGCACTTCTCAGCATCTCCCCCCAGAAGAACTATATATTTTAAAACATCCTTCGCTTTGTATACAATCCTTCAGTGTCCTTCACGGGCCTCCCATGACTCCTGTAGGATGCGTGAAGGAGCGAAGAGGCCCGTGAAGGACTCTGAATGATTGTATACAAAGAGAAGGATACTTAAAGAAAATTGTTCTTCCTTCTCCCATTTCCTCTCCTCCTTCCTTGTCCCACCTCCTTCCTTCTCCTCCCCCTCCCCCCTCCTTCCTCCTCCCCCACCCACCTAAATATCCTAAAACAAAATAAAATAACCCTTCCCCTCCCCTTACAGCCCCCCCCTAATATAGCTTGTTAAAAGTGTGTGTGTGTGTGTGTGTATGTGTGTATACTATTGCAAAACTGTTATGGTCTGTGTGTGTGTGTGTGTATGTGTCTGTGTTTGTGGTGTGTGTGTGTGTGTTTTGTCGTGTTGGTTGTGTTGATGTGTCTGTGTTGTGTTGCGTGGTGTTTGTGGTGTGTATTTTGTTACTTGTGTTTTGATTGTGTGTGTGTGTGTGTCTGTGTTTGTGGTGTGTGTGTGTGTGGGGTTGGCAGGTGTGTGTGTGCGTGTGAGAGGAAGTGTAATGATAGGCAGTGAGGGGAGAGGATGAAGAGGACGTGACAGCAGGGAATATGAGGGTTGTCACTGAGGGGAGATGAGGGAAGGGAGGCAGAGGGGAATGACGCAATAAGGAAGGGAGGGGAGGAGGATGAAGGGAGTGTTGGTGAAAAATGAGTAGGTAATGTGTTAACTTAAGTTTTGTGAGTTGTAGTGGGGAAGTAGAAAAAGTGGAATACAGCAAAAGGGGAGGGGAGAGGAAGAGGGGAAGGGAGAGGAGAAAGGGAGAGTGGATGAAGGAGGACAAGGAAGGATCAAGTAGAAGAAAGGAGGAAGAAGGAAAACAAGGAATTACACGCAATAAAGGGGAGGGAGAATAAGGAAGAGGAGGATGAAAGGGAAGGGAAAGGAAGGGAAAGGGAAAGAGAGAAGGGAGATGTGGGGTGAAAATTGTATTGTGTAGAGTATATGTATTTATTTATATGTTTTTATAGTTGGGGAGGCATTTAAAAGTTAAGAATTGTACGTAATAATGTGGAAGAGAAAGGAAAGGAAAGGGAAAGGGAGGGGAAAGGGAGGACTAGGGAAGGAGGAAGGGATGTGTGGGTGAAAATATTGTATTGTGTGGAGTATAGTGTGTTAATATATGTTTTTATATTGTTTTTATAGGTAGTGATGTAGGTCAAAGTGTATAAGGGGAAGGGAAAGGAAGAGAAAAGGAAGGGAAAGGGAAGGAGAGAAGGGATGTGTGGGTGAAAATACTTGTTTTGTGTGGAGTGTGTGTGTTAATGTGTATGTTTTTATATTGTTTGTCTAGGTAGTGATGTAGGTCAAGTTTATAAGGGGAAGGGAAAGGAAGGAAAAGGGAGGAATAAGGAGGAAGGGATGCGTGGGTGACAATTGCTTGGTATTGGTATTGCTTGAAGTATGTGGGTTAATTTACATGTTTTATTATCGTTTTTATAGTTGTCAAAGCAGGCAAAAGTTTACAAGGGGAAGGAGAAGGGAGGAACAGGGATGGAGGAAGGGAGGTGTGGGTGACAATACTGTCTTGTGTGGAGAATAGGGGTAATTTACATGGTTTTTATTGTTTTTATAGGATATGTGTGACTATTGTACTGTGTGGAGTACAGTCAAACCTCGATATAACGGACTCGATGTAACAGACCGGATATAACGGACTTCATTTGCGTGACTTTTTTTTTTTTTTTTTTTTTTTTTTTTTTTACATATTAGACCGCTTATCGCAGCTCGAATTGTCAACTTAACATAATTGTATTATTTTCTCATTTTACTTTGGAATGCTTGGGTTTTAAGGAGTTTTGTTTGATGTATCACACATTAAGATATAATATTATAAGGAAGGAGCCTGTGTTGCTAGTGATTTAGTGGTAGAACATGTGTATTGTTTAAAATAGTGACTATTAGTGTTATGGCGTGGCCGCTGCTACGTCTCCCTGTCACCTCAACACCCTAAATCACCCTTATCTAAGGCGACACGCAGTGCTACACTGACCTAAATAGTGACGTGTATAGAACTGCACTTCACAACCATATAATATATATAATAATGAGCATTAGTCATGATAATAAGCAATACCTTTGGAAGCCACGGCTGAATCTGGCTCGTAGTAATTTGTTTACCTTTCACTAGAGCTTGAGCTTGACTAGCTACACGGTCTGGTTTAGTTTGTGATTATTTCACATTTATTTCACGTGTAGGAGTGGACCAAATTCAGCATGTAATGCCAGTCACTGTTTACCTCCCAACATAGCTTCACAGTCTGGTTGTGTGTGATTAATTCTCATTTATTTCACAATTTTTCCGTTTTTTTCATATATTTTCCCCTTGGTAAAGGTGGGGTGGTGGGTGGTATTAGCTGCCTTGGCCCTGTGTTAAAAAATCTTGGTTTCAGGAGCTATCAGTCACACCTCTTGTAGCTTCCTTATGTTCTTATGTTCACACTGCCATACTCTGTCTTATGTTCACACTGCCATACTCTGTCTTATGTTCACACTGCCATACTCTGTCTTATGTTCACACTGCCATCTCTTGTCTTATTGTTACACTTGCCATACTTGTCTTATGTTCACACTGCCATTTTCTGCTTATGTTCACACTGCCATAGTTTGGTCTTAGTTCACACTGCCATACTCTGTCTTATGTTCACACTGCCATACTCTGTCTTATGTTCACACTGCCATACTTGTCTTATGTTCACACTGCCATACTCTGTCTTATGTTCACACTGCCATACTCTGTCTTATGTTCACACTGCCATACTCTGTCTTATGTTCACACTGCCATACTCTGTCTTATGTTCACACTGCCATACTCTGTCTTATGTTCACACTGCCATACTCTGTCTTATGTTCACACTGCCATACTCTGTCTTATGTTCACACTGCCATACTCTGTCTTATGTTCACACTGCCATAGTTTGTCTTATGTTCACACTGCCATACTCTGTCTTATGTTCACACTGCCATACTTTGTCTTATGTTCACACTGCCATACTTTGTCTTATGTTCACACTGCCATACTTTGTCTTATGTTCACACTGCCATACTTTGTCTTATGTTCACACTGCCATACTCTGTCTTATGTTCACACTGCCATACTCTGTCTTATGTTCACACTGCCATACTCTGTCTTATGTTCACACTGCCATACTCTGTCTTATGTTCACACTGCCATACTCTGTCTTATGTTCACACTGCCATACTCTGTCTTATGTTCACACTGCCATACTCTGTCTTATGTTCACACTGCCATACTTTGTCTTATGTTCACACTGCCATACTCTGTCTTATGTTCACACTGCCATACTTGTCTTATGTTCACACTGCCATACTCTGTCTTATGTTCACACTGCCATACTCTGTCTTATGTTCACACTTGTTCCATACTTTTTATGTTCACACTGCCATACTCTGTCTTATGTTCACACTGCCATACTCTGTCTTATGTTCACACTGCCATACTCTGTCTTATGTTCACACTGCCATACTCTGTCTTATGTTCACACTGCCATACTCTGTCTTATGTTCACACTGCCATACTCTGTCTTATGTTCACACTGCCATACTCTGTCTTATGTTCACACTGCCATACTTTCTTATGTTCACACTGCCATAGTTTGTCTTATGTTCACACTGCCATACTTTCTCTCTTGTAGCTCTGTATAACACTTCAGCATGGGTAGGCAAATGCTGCAGCGTCAAAGCCAAGGTTGAGGTAACACATAACTTGTCAAATGGAGTATGTTTAATTAGCCAGATCATTTAAAAAAAACCTTACGCACACACTAGCATAAGACATGGAAATAATACTAAAAATCCATCGTAAAAGTAATGCTAATAACTAAACATGTCTTCGGAATGGCAAGAAGCAACTTAACGTTAATTTGCACCTTGACACGGTTGTAATCTCGCCGCGGAGGAACGGCGGCGGCTAAACGGCATAACACGAACGACGTATTTAAACATTACAGTGGGGAAAAAATTAATATCATCTCGAACTCTAAAACTGAAGCTCGATTTACAAAGTACGCCAGTGTTGCATAAAATACGTACCACCTCGAAATAAGTAGCACCTTACCTCACTCCTCCGCGGTTCCTTACTTATTTACCACAAAATACTCCTTTATAAGTGATTAGCCAGGATGTGTGGGGTACTGTGGTTGTTGGAGGAGACAGGAGAGAAGAGAGGAAGGCATTGGAGGTACTGGAGGAGACAGGAGAGAAGAGAGGAAGGCATTGGAGGTACTGGAGGAGACAGGAGAGAAGAGAGGAAGGCATTGGAGGTACTGGAGGAGACAGGAGAGAAGAGAGGAAGGCATTGGAGGTACTGGAGGAGACAGGAGAGAAGAGAGGAAGGCATTGGAGGTACTGGAGGAGACAGGAGAGAAGAGAGGAAGGCATTGGAGGTACTGGAGGAGACAGGAGAGAAGAGAGGAAGGCATTGGAGGTACAGGAGAGAAGGGAGAAAGGCATTAGTAGTGATTAGTTAGTAAGAGCAAGCTAGGCATTGAGTGATCTAGCTCTGTACACGTCTTAGGTCTATGTTGAGTGTGTATATATGTATGTATGACAAGGCATAAATGGTGTGTGAGGTAAGGTGCTACATATTTTGAGGTGGTATCTATTTTATGCGACACTGGAAAGTAACTAAAATAACAGACTTGGCGGGAACGAGAAAAAAACTCAAGTGTGAAACCAACGTGTGAGTATTGTGACGCGATGATGGATTGATTTCATGCCAAAAAAAAGAGAGGGTAATATGCCAGACATCAGAGGTCACATGGCACTATGGCAAAGCATAAAAAAAGGGGGGTGGGGGGGTGGTTATAGTAAAATAGTGAAACGGTGAGGGAAAGGAACGGAATGTTACGCCACGAACACAATCTCCTGAGTGTGATAAAATGCCTTTGGTTGTGCGAACTCATAACATTAGGTAGACACACTGACATCCCATCCAGTATAGTCTATGTTAGCTCTACACTATGTATATATATTGTTATATCATGTATTTAAGGCAACAATGACTAGCTTCCTTCCTTACGTATTCCTCTCTATGTGTGAACTTAGATATTACGTATATATGTAAGGCCTATTGCTGAGAGAGAGAGAGAGAGAGAGAGAGAGAGAGAGAGAGAGAGAGAGAGAGAGAGAGAGAGAGAGAGAGAAGAGAGAGAGAGAGAGAGAGAGAGAGGAGAGGAGAGAGAGAGAGAGAGAGAGAGAGAGAGGAGAGAGAGAGAGAGAAGAGAGAAGAGAGAGAGAGAGAGAGAGAGAAGAGAGAGAGAGAGAGAGAGAGAGAGAGAGAGAGAGAGAGAGAGAGAGAGAGAGAGAGAGAGAGAGAGGAGAGAGAGAGAGAGAGAGAGAGAGAGAGAGAGAGGAGAGAGAGAGAGAGAGAGAGACAAAAATAAACCATCCAACAATTCATGGTTTGGTATAAAAATTAACTTAAATCTACGAGAGAGACTGATTCAAGTACTACATCTTTGTTTCCTATCTAAAAAATGGGCACAACATAAAATAAGTATTAAGTACAGAACACTAAAAACACGGCCTTCTATGACATGCACAAACCTTAAAACAGATATTATTATTACACAAAGTTTACAGGAATCCGAATCTGAACCAAAACTCTGTAATTTTTTACCCGAGGAGGTTTGAATGACGCTAAAAAAAATACTTTCTTTTTAGCGAAATATAAAACTTGAACTTTGAAGAGATACATTGCCTTTCCTTAGCAGTTAACTACGGAACACAAAGTTTACAGGACCAAATATGAACCAAAAGTAACTAGATTTTGACCCGAGGAGTTTGGAATGACGCAAAAAAAAAAACTTTCTTTTAGCGAAATAAAAAACTTGGACTTGGAGAGAAGATAAATTGCCTTTAGAAAGTTTACAAGACCAAATCTGAACCAAACGTAACTAACTTTTGACCTGAGGAGCTTTAAAAGACACTAAAAAAACCTCTTTCTTATAGCGAAATAAAAAACTTGGACTTGGAGAGATAAATTGCCTTTCCGTAGCAGTTAACTACGGAACAGAAGGCTTACAGGACCAAATCTGAACCCAAACTCTGTAGCTTTTGACCCGAGAACCTTTGAACGACACTAAAAAAAACTCTTTCTTTTAGCGAAAAAAAAAACAGACTTGAAGAATCAAAACCAAATAATGCACCAGTAAAACACAAAATATAAAAGTATTAAAGTATTAAAGTATTAAAGTAGTATGTAAAGTAGTAAATATAAAAGTAGTAAAGTAGCATATAAAGTAGTAAAGTAGTAAAGTAGTATATAAAGTAGTAAAGTAGTAAATATAAAAGTAGTAAAGTAGTAAAGTAGTAAATAAAGTAGTAAATATAAAAGTAGTAAAGTAGTAAATAAAGTAGTAAATATAAAAGTAGTAAAGTAGTAAATATAAAAGTAGTAAAGTAGTAAATAAAGTAGTAAATATAAAAGTAGTAAAGTAGTAAATATAAAAGTAGTAAAGTAGTAAATAAAGTAGTAAATATAAAAGTAGTAAAGTAGTAAATATAAAAGTAGTAAAGTAGTATATAAAGTAGTAAATATAAAAGTAGTAAAGTAGTAAAGTAGTAAATAAAGTAGTAAATATAAAAGTAGTAAAGTAGTAAATAAAGTAGTAAATATAAAAGTAGTAAAGTAGTAAATATAAAAGTAGTAAAGTAGTAAAGTAGTAAATAAAGTAGTAAATATAAAAGTAGTAAAGTAGTAAATATAAAAGTAGTAAAGTAGTAAAGTAGTAAATAAAGTAGTAAATATAAAAGTAGTAAAGTAGTAAATAAAGTAGTAAATATAAAAGTAGTAAAGTAGTATATAAAGTAGTAAATATAAAAGTAGTAAAGTAGTATATAAAGTAGTAAATATAAAAGTAGTAAAGTAGTAAATAAAGTAGTAAATATAAAAGTAGTAAAGTAGTATATAAAGTAGTAAATATAAAAGTAGTAAAGTAGTAAAGTAGTAAATAAAGTAGTAAATATAAAAGTAGTAAAGTAGTATATAAAGTAGTAAAGTAGTATATAAAGTAGTAAATAAAAAAGTAGTATATAAAGTAGTAAATATAAAAGTAGTAAAGTAGTAAATAAAGTAGTAAATATAAAAGTAGTAAAGTATTAAAGTAGTAAATATAAGAGTAGTAAAGTATTAAAGTAGTAAATAAAGTAGTAAAGTAGTATAGTATTTAAAATCAACATCCAAATCACTAAGGAGAAAAAACAAGTCAAATAAGATGAGATAGATGCAAATAGAAGAGTTAGAGACTAAGAGCAAATAGAGTATAGTAATAGTAAACATAATTAGCCTTTCCCTAACCCTTAACTACGGAACAGACTGTATCATCCTGCTATCTGGTGTGGTGAGTGTGGTGTGGTGATAACAGCTCATACCGGGGGCGGGTGAGGGGGTGATGGTGATAGGTGTGGTGTGGGGGGGGGGGGGGGGGGGGGGTGATAGTACTTAGGCATGGTGTGATTGAGTATAGGGTGAGGTGAGGTTTATAGTGTGGGTCTTATAGTACATCCACACTTATGCTATTCTTTGCCTTACTCACACTACTACACTTGTGACACAGACTTACAGCACTTAATATTAGTACTCCCTTCTTTTTATACCCTTGGCCAGTCCTTTGTGATGGGGGAAAAAAAGGAAAAAAAAAAAAAAAAAAAAAAAAGTGGCCAGTTCATTGCGATGTAAAAAAAATAAAAATAACTTAATCATTAGCACTGTTACACTCCCTTTCAATGTGTCTAGTGATTCCGTCTCTTTATTTCTATTGTAAACACATCACTGGACTCGCTAAAACATGGATTTAATAAGAGTCTGCAGCCCTACTCTAGGAAATGAAGTGTAGAATAAGTAGTAACTGGTAGTATAAGGCCTTAAGAAAATAGGTATACTAATTATAATACTAATACTAAAAGGAATACTAATCATAATCCCTAATAACAAAAATTAAAAGAGAATAAAAAGTGTTAAGTAAATTCCTCCTTCCTTCAACAGTCTTCAAAGTTATCTCTCACTGTTACCAAAATGTCCCGTGCTAATAAATGTACTATCGAAAGCCTCCTTCATTCCTTCCTTCCTGCTAATAAGTGTACTAAATGCATCCTCCTTCCTTCCTTCCTTCATGCTAACAGATTAAATATGTATACAGGAACACTGCCTCCTGAAACATCCCTACAAAAATAATGCCCAGTTTATGCCCCAATGCCTCCCCGTCTGAATGGAGAGACGACGAGGAGGAATTGTATACACTGCAGCGGCGAAGAGAAATAGCGACGAGGGAGGGCAGACCGATACAACTAAGGCCTCAAAACTTCCTCTCTTCTTTCTATTTAATATGTAGTTGCAAATAAAAACTGGTGTCGGAAAATTAAGCTGTCAAAACTCCTTCCTGTCTTCTTCTACAAATAAAAACTGGTGTCGGAAAATTAAGCTGTCAAAACTTCTTCTCTTCTTTTCTTCTTCTTTCTGTTAAATACGTAGTTACAAATAAAAAATAGCGTCGGAAATATGCAGCAGCTCTACGACCCTGTTTGGCGACCAGTTAACGAGAGCCCAGGTCAGTCAGGTCACGTCTAAGGGCTGTCACAAGAGCCGTCATCCCAGAGCGGGTCGCAAGGGTGTGGAAGAACCCCCTCCATCAGGTCAAGGTCAGCATGGGACAACAGGTCACTGAAGGAGAACGGGTCGCTGTAAGACAACGCATCTATGCTGTAGGACAACGCATCACTGTCGAAGGCGGAATTAGACGCCTTGGAGGTCTTACGAGGACTTGCTTCGGGCGACGAGACACAAGAAGAGGAGGAAGAGGAAGAGGAAGAGGAAGAGGAAGACTCAGAGAAGAGGGAAGAGAGGAAATCATGCAAGTCTCCCCTCTTACCTGAGTCCGAGGGAGACCTAGTCGAGTCCTGCCGGCTAAAATATCTGTCGGAGCAGCAGCTGGCGTCCCTGTCCCTGGCGGAGCACTGTGACCCCTGGCTCCCCTCACTACCGGACGACCCCTGGCTGTAGCGTCCTGCCCCTGCCTCTAGCACCCTGCAGGAGGCGTGGTGGAGGTGGTGACATAGGCCGGCAGGGGAGGAGTTTAGCAGGGAGCCATCATGGGTGCTCTGACTGTCTGTGTAGTCTGAAATAAGGGAAATAATGTTGAGTCTCACAGTTGAAGTTATGATGTGTTTGTTACTAATAGGATTGATGTTTGAGTTATTTATATACAGTCATTTATAGTTACAGTTATTTATATTTAGTTAGTTACCTACATATACAGGGAGGTCCCGAAGATACGAGCAGTTAGGTTCCACCTGGCATACTCGTAAAGCGAAATCTCGTATAACGAAACACATAACTAATGGTAAAATATAGGTTTGGTTCCAGGACCCCATCAATTTAAAAAAAGAAAAAAAAAAAAGACATGTTTTTCAAGCTAAAATAAACTATAGCAAACACAACAAACACACAGCGTTTATTATGTTTATTATTATGTTTACCCACACTGTACTACCTATTCTGTAGAAAAAGCATTCTGAAAGAGAAAATAGCACACAAAATAACATAACTGCACATTAATTAAACATAAAACATGCATAACAAGCAAAAAAGACGTTGTAATGTAGGGGACGCCGCGTGATACAAGAGAAGGTAGTGTAGCGGTCCCAAGGTTGGGGCTGCACACCTGCTAATTACCCCTAAAGGTCAGGCCGCGCCATATGCTTAATTACCCTTCAGGTCACGCCTTGCTAGGGGTGACCTGATTGCGGTCCCAAGGTTGGGGCCGCACACCTGCTAATTACCCCTAAATGTCAGGCCGCGCCATATGCTTAATTAGCCCGTCAGGGTGACAAGGTTGGTAGACGTGAGCTCGCAATGTGCAGAGTCCCTGTGCATTCGGTCAGCGGTTCGAGTCCGCCTAGTTCGTGCTGACGTGGCGGCGCTTTGTATAGTCAATAACCTTGTAGTTGCTACTTGCAAAGTGTCTAGATAGGATGAAAATCTTATCTTATCTTATATGCTTAATTACCCTTCAGGTCACGGCTTGCTAGGGGTGAACTCACTGGGGTCAACCAAATCCCCCTTTGTCCAGCCCGGGAGTGGTAGGGCGCGCATTTTGAACTTGATAATTTTACTCACCCCAGTTTGAATGTCGTATCATTGGATTTTCGATCTCGTATATTGAAAATAGACCCTAATTTACACATCTCGTATCATCGGATTCTCGTATACCGAATGCTCGTATAACGGGACCTCCCTGTACTCTAATTCGAACCGTAACAGAACCATAACAGCCAAGGTAATAATACGAAACACATAGCTGTAGGACAATAAGAAAACAGAGAAACATAATATTACAATAATAAAAACATAATCTAAACATGGATTATAACACTCACCTGTGCCTCCCTCCCCCTCGCCGCTACACGGGCGCGCTACACTCTAATGCAAGTCAAAGAAACACAAATAAATCACACAGGAACACACAAATAAGGAAGGTGTTAAGTGTGCAGATAACTAAGGCATCATACAACACAGGTGCAGGAACTAAAGGACTAGGGAAAAGACAACATTTAACACTATTACAACATAAATAGGTCAGTAATTATAAGTAGGAAAGTTATCAATACCATAGGTGGGCGCGATAACGAAAAAATGT
>JACEEZ010024490.1:92500-117500 GCA_016584305.1 Chionoecetes opilio
ACTCAGTTTAGAGCCAATACCAATACTCAGTTTAGAGCCAATACCAATACTCAGTTTAGAGCCAATACCAATACTCAGTTTAGAGCCGATACCAATACTCAGTTTAGAGCCGATACCAATACTCAGTTTAGAGCCAATACCAATACTCAGTTTAGAGCCAATACCAATACTCAGTTTAGAGCCAATACCAATACTCAGTTTAGAGCTGATACCAATACTCAGTTTAGAGCCAATACCAATACTCAGTTTAGAGCCAATACCAATACTCAGTTTAGAGCCAATACCAATACTCAGTTTAGAGCCAATACCAATACTCAGTTTAGAGCCAATACCAATACTCAGTTTAGAGCCAATACCAATACTCAGTTTAGAGCCAATACCAATACTCAGTTTAGAGCCTATACCAATACTCAGTTTAGAGCCGATACCAATACTCAGTTTAGAGCCAATACCAATACTCAGTTTAGAGCCAATACCAATACTCAGTTTAGAGCCAATACCAATACTCAGTTTAGAGCCAATACCAATACTCAGTTTAGAGCCATACCAATACTCAGTTTAGAGCCGATACCAATACTCAGTTTAGAGCCAATACCAATACTCAGTTTTAGAGCCAATACCAATACTCAGTTTAGAGCCAATACCAATACTCAGTTTAGAGCCGATACCAATACTCAGTTTAGAGCCAATACCAATACTCAGTTTAGAGCCAATACCAATACTCAGTTTAGAGCCAATACCAATACTCAGTTTAGAGCCAATACCAATACTCAGTTTAGAGCCAATACCAATACTCAGTTTAGAGCCAATACCAATACTCAGTTTAGAGCCGATACCAATACTCAGTTTAGAGCCAATACCAATACTCAGTTTAGAGCCGATACCAATACTCAGTTTAGAGCCAATACCAATACTCAGTTTAGAGCCAATACCAATACTCAGTTTAGAGCCAATACCAATACTCAGTTTAGAGCCAATACCAATACTCAGTTTAGAGCCGATACCAATACTCAGTTTAGAGCCAATACCAATACTCAGTTTAGAGCCAATACCAATACTCAGTTTAGAGCCAATACCAATACTCAGTTTAGAGCCGATACCAATACTCAGTTTAGAGCCAATACCAATACTCAGTTTAGAGCCAATACCAATACTCAGTTTAGAGCCAATACCAATACTCAGTTTAGAGCCAATACCAATACTCAGTTTAGAGCCGATACCAATACTCAGTTTAGAGCTGATACCAATACTCAGTTTAGAGCCAATACCAATACTCAGTTTAGAGCCAATACCAATACTCAGTTTAGAGCCAATACCAATACTCAGTTTAGAGCCAATACCAATACTCAGTTTAGAGCCGATACCAATACTCAGTTTAGAGCCAATACCAATACTCAGTTTAGAGCCAATACCAATACTCAGTTTAGAGCCAATACCAATACTCAGTTTAGAGCCAATACCAATACTCAGTTTAGAGCCAATACCAATACTCAGTTTAGAGCCAATACCAATACTCAGTTTAGAGCCAATACCAATACTCAGTTTAGAGCCGATACCAATACTCAGTTTTAGAGCCAATACCAATACTCAGTTTAGAGCCGATACCAATACTCAGTTTAGAGCCAATACCAATACTCAGTTTAGAGCCAATACCAATACTCAGTTTAGAGCCAATACCAATACTCAGTTTAGAGCCAATACCAATACTCAGTTTAGAGCCAATACCAATACTCAGTTTAGAGCCAATACCAATACTCAGTTTAGAGCCAATACCAATACTCAGTTTAGAGCCGATACCAATACTCAGTTTAGAGCCAATACCAATACTCAGTTTAGAGCCAATACCAATACTCAGTTTAGAGCCAATACCAATACTCAGTTTAGAGCCAATACCAATACTCAGTTTAGAGCCAATACCAATACTCAGTTTAGAGCCGATACCAATACTCAGTTTAGAGCCGATACCAATACTCAGTTTAGAGCCAATACCAATACTCAGTTTAGAGCCAATACCAATACTCAGTTTAGAGCCAATACCAATACTCAGTTTAGAGCCAATACCAATACTCAGTTTAGAGCCAATACCAATACTCAGTTTAGAGCCGATACCAATACTCAGTTTAGAGCCAATACCAATACTCAGTTTAGAGCCAATACCAATACTCAGTTTAGAGCCAATACCAATACTCAGTTTAGAGCCGATACCAATACTCCAATACTGTAAATAAACCGATATTTAGCCGATACCGATACTTTTTTCTAGAAAATTTAATTGTGAGTGTAAATAGGCTATAAAATTAGTCTCCTAATCGTATATCTTAAATCTGAACCTCCTTGACACCCCTGACATGAACTTATGACCGTCATGTCAGGGTATGTCTTTAATACATCAGATTTTTTTCTCAACTCAGGGGTCGACAATAACAAGAAGTCGCTTATTATTACACGAGTAGCCTGTCGTATATGGTACACAATTATTTTCTTGGAGTATATACCGGCATCTCTTCTCACAAACAATGCACCTTGAAAGATGAAATGACAGTAAAGTATCGACCAATATTTCACCGATACCGATACCCTTAAAACAGGCCCATACCACCAATACCCATACCCTTAAAACAGGCCCATACCACCAATACCGATACCACCAATACCGATACCACCAATACCGATACTGATACACCGGTACATCCCTAGAAGAGATAGACAGATAGAGATAGAGTGCCACCTACCGTATGGAGGAGAGGGAGTGGGTGGTGGAGGCCCGGGAGTGGGTGGAGTAGGACCTGGAGTGGGTGGAGGACACACTCGGGGTCTGACATCGCCCTGTGTCGCCGGCTGGACTCCTGCTTGCTGCTGCTGCTGCTGCCGGCGCGGGACACACGCTGAGGGGAGTGGCCGACCAAAGCCTCTCTCTGCTGGAATGTAAATATGAAGATTAGGACATTAAGAAGCTACAAGAGGCCAGAAAAACAGAAAAACGCTACTAAAGAATATAAGAACATAGTAACATAAGGAAGCTACAAGAGGCTGGGAGACCTACATGTGGTAATTCTTGTTACTTAACACTACCTACATCCACCTTTCATCCCCATCCATAACACTGTCTACCCTCCTTTTAAAACTCCCTATTGACACAGTAATCAGGTTTTTATGCCTTTTTCAATGAGAGAAAAAGAAAAGATCAACATAATTTAACTACTCCAATTTTCACATGCCTCTCTTTTTATCTTCCTAACGGGCATTAAAAAAACAGGTATTTTGCGCCTCGTGTGCCGGAACTCACTTTTTACTGGGGTGGGTTGGGCAGCGCGGGGTGGTGAAGGAGCTCGCCCGACGGAACTGGTGGGGCCGGGGAGGAGGCGAGGTTGTGGGGGGGTAGCGCATCCTCCCCCAGGAAGCTGCAGGAGGAGGTGAAGGAGGCGGTGGCGTCCCCAAGCAGCATGATGTCCCGGAGGTAGTGCTTGGGGTCCCGCTCTCTCTTGGCTGAGGGTGAAGGAATAATAAAGGTTAGCTCTGTGAAAATGGGAATTGAGGCTGAGGTTATTTTGTTTCTCTCCCTGACTACTATGTATAAGGGAAAGACTGAAGGATACAATAGTTAGCTCTGTGAAAATGGGAATTGAGGCTGAGGTTATTTTGTTTCTCTCCCTGACTACTATGTATAAGGGAAAGACTGAAGGATACAATAGTTAGCTCTGTGAAAATGGGAATTGAGGCTGAGGTTATTTTGTTTCTCTCCCTGACTACTATGTATAAGGGAAAGACTGAAGGATACAATAGTTAGCTCTGTGAAAATGGGAATTGAGGCTGAGGTTATTTTGTTTCTCTCCCTGACTACTATGTATAAGGGAAAGACAGGAGAGAATCACGGCTTTGAAACGGTTTAAGGGAACGAAAACGAAAACCGAAACTAATAAATTATGCTCAGGACAGAGGGAGAGAGAATGAGAGGGAGATCTGTGAAGAATTGGGAGTTAAGATAGAAAAGTTTAGAATGTTGAGTTTAGAAAAGTTTAGAATGTTGAGTTTAGAAAAGAATATATATTTAAAAAAGAAATAGGGATAAACTGGTCCACAAATAGGGTAGATGATTGGAATGATGACTTAAAGGGCCCATACACGTTAGGATTTACCGTCAGTTTTCGTCCGAACGCCTACACGCAATGACGTCCTTGGTGTCCACGAAGCCGTCATATCACCGGCGTTGTCTTTTTATTAGGTGTGAGCCTAGTCAATATACAAAGATACGCATCTGTAACTTGGCTATGATCAATCACTAAGACAATGGTGGTGATACAATGGCAGCGTCTAGGCCAAGGATGTCATTGCAGGCAGGCGTTCCCACAAAAACTGAAGTCAAATCGTATGGTGGCCCTTAATGGTGATGCTTTGAGGAACTAACGGATGACTAAAGGAACATTAGGATGACAAAAAGGAACATAGGGATACTTACAGCAGTGCACGACATGATGGAAGGTGTAAGTGTCGGGGTTACAGGGACATTGAAGTACTTACAGGGTCAGTACAGGGACATTGAAGTACTTACAGGGTCAGTACAGGGACATTGAAGTACTTACAGGGTCAGTACAGGGACATTGAAGTACTTACAGGGTCAGTACAGGGACATTGAAGTACTTACAGGGTCAGTACAGGGACATTGAAGTACTTACAGGGTCAGTACAGGGACATTGAAGTACTTACAGGGTCAGTACAGGGTCATTGAAGTACTTACAGGGTCAGTACAGGGTCATTGAAGTACTTACAGGGTCAGTACAGGGTCATAGGGATACTTACAGCAGTGCACGACATGATGGAAGGTGTAAGTGTCGGGGTTACAGGGGAGCTGCGTCCAGGGCTGCACCTCCACCTGTGCCAGGGTGAGGCGTGACGTCACCTCCTTCTCCATCATACCCTGCAGGAGGCTGGACAGCTCTGCGGGAGGTTACAGGTTTGAGAGTTTTTGAGGAGGAAGAAGGGAGGATACAGGATAGGAGGATAGAGGTTGAGGGTTTTTGAGGAGGTTGATCAAGTATTTTAGGGTTTTTTGAGCAGGTTGAGGGGCCAAGAGTTTTTTTTATTTTTTTTTTTATTTTTTTTTATTAAATATAGTTTTCAACATAATTTATATACTAGGCATTGTATTAAGGAAACAGAACCCAGGGCCTGACTTCCACCACTACTTGTGCAGGAGAGAGGAAGATTGTTAAGAATTAAGTAAAAAAATTAGTTAAAAAAATAAGTAAAAAATGTTAAGAATGAGTGTGGTGGTGGTGTTACCCGGGGAGTGTTGGTAGGGGAGGTTGAGCACGCCCTTGATGGTCTCGTCCACGTCATAGAAGGGGTTCTCCCCGTACATCAGGGTGTACAGAGTCACCCCCAGGGACCACACCTCCACCTCATACCCACTGTACCTATAGGGAAGGGGAGGGAGGGGGATACATAAAATTAAATGTTTATGCATCTGTGTGTTTGCTATGCAGGGCCATACGCTTTGCAGTCTTAAGTTTAGCATAAGGTGGATAACTCAAAAGCAAAACCTCAGAACCACTGTAGCTCAGGGTGGGGGGTACATACACACACAAACCCACCCTCCCACACACACACACACCCATACACACAGCCACAACCACCCACACCACACCCACACCCACACCCACACCACACACCCACTCACTTGTTCCCCTTGAGGACCTCCGGGCTGCAGTACTCCACAGTGCCGGCGTACTGGGAGAAGGTCTTGCCCGGGGCGGTGAAGGCGGCCGAGCCAAAGTCGATGAGCTTGACGCGGAACCTGTTGTCCAGGATCACGTTCTCGTCCTTCACGTCGCGATGCACGATGTTGAGGGAGTGCAGGTAGGCGAGGGCGGCCACGATCTGAAGGAGGGTGGAACAAGGTGGTTTTGGTTGAGGAAATGTCTCGGTACTGTGAGTGATAATGATGACACAGTAGGGGTATGTGGAATAATGTGTAAAGTCTGTATCTAGAAAGAAAGAATAAAAGTAAATAAACAAAAATATGACTATAAAGACGAAACAAACTTAAAAGAAAAAGAAAACACTAGATAAATATATGTAGATATGGAGTCCTGGAGGCTGATTGAAATATTGTGTTGAAGAGGATCTGGCAGCATTGGGCAGTGAAGAAGTTGAGGCAATGGATAGAGATAGTTGGAAGCGTATCATCGACCGTCTAACCTCTATAAGATATCACGGGAAAAACTGATGTTAAACAGAAAGAAGAAGAAAGATATGGAGACAGAGAGGACCACAAAAGCTTACGTCAGGCCCTGTACAATACAACTAACGTAGGTAAACACAAAGTCACAACCTGTCTGAAGATGTGAGCGGCCAGGGGTTCGTCCAGTCTGGGGTTACGGTCAATGAACTCGAACAAGTCCATCCCGGAGCCCAGCTTTTCCATGACCAGCTGGAAGTACTCCTCGTTCTCAAACACGTCCTGAACCTTGACCTGGAAAAAAAATGTGTAGTGTGAGCGAAGGTAAAGATGGGGGCATACGCTATACTGCGCATGGCCTCGGTGCTCATCTCCGTGGCATTAGCCCTCGAGCCTGTGGTGGGTGAGGACCCGTTACCCCGGGACACAGGGCTAGTGTGACATCCAGGTTACCACAGTTAACTTCCCCAGGTTTCCCCAGGTACCCATTTATCAACCCCGAAAGGGAGGAAGAACAGCTGGTTTGGGCTGGCCACTGACTTGACCTGGCCCAGATTCGAACCAGGGCCCGCAGATTCGTAGCCAGGCACGCTAGCCACTACACCACGGAGGCGCCAAGTGTAGAGTGTGAGTGAAGTGTAAATGAGACAAAAAATAAGACAGGAGAGAGAGAGAGAGAGATATATAGAGATAATAAGAGAGAGAGATATAGAGATAGAGAGAGAGAGAGATATATATGCCATATGACAAAACAGGGACTATAATCGATACAAAAACAAACACTTGCCCAGGTTTATATAAGTGGCCCCTTCACTCACAATGTTTTGTTGGTCCAGGCTCATGAGGAGGGACACTTCCAGGGGCACGCGGCGGCCAAAGAACGGGTCGTCCACCCAGCTGTCCGTGTACACCTTGGACTTCTTGATGAACTTGGTCACCACCTGAAACACCCAGGTCAGGTCAGGTCAAGGGGGGAAATGGAGGGAGAAGGTCAGGTCAAGGGTGAAAATAGAGGGAGAAGGTTGGGTCAAGGGTGGAAATAGAGGGAGAAGGTCAGGTCAAGGGTGGAAATAGAGGGAGAAGGTCAGGTCAAAGGGGGAAATAGAGGGAGAAGGTCAGGTCAAGGGTGGAAATGGAGGGACTGTTTAGGGAGAGACATGGAGTTAAGGGAAGGTTTAGGGGTTTAGTTAAGGGTTTTAGTTTAAAGTTTTAGTTTGGTTTTAGGTTAAAGGTGGACATTTTGAGGGGTTTTAGTTATAGAATGAGAAAATAAGACAATGGTAAAAAAAATTTAGGCATGAGATAGGCCTAAAATCTACGTCTTTTAGTTATATAATGAGGAACTACGAAACTGTAACAAATTCAGGTGGTCAGGGAAGGGGAAAGAATGGGGGAAGGGATGGGATGGAGGGGGGAAGGGAGGGGAAAGGAAGGGGGAAGGGATGGGAAGGGATGGGAAGGGAGAGGTGAGGGGTGAGGGGTGTGTTGGGGGGGTAACGCACTCACCAGCAAGCCGTCGGAGTAGCGGTAACTCAGCTTGACGCACCCGAACGCACCCTTGCCGATCTGCCGGAGGACCTGGTAGTGCTGGCTGAACTCCCCCTCCTCCTGACCCCCCTCAGGCGCCTGTACAGGGACAACACACATACATACACACATACACCAAAATATCAGAGAATGGAGGGCAACAGCCAGTGTTCACCCCTTGAGACCCAGAGCGTAATTTCCATTGTAATTTGGGCACCATTAAATGATTTGTAGTGAATATAAGCAATATTTTATAGATATGACCTGCTTAGTATCCTTGTCCACTAACTAATGTGGTATATTCAGTGACTTTGTGTAATTTTATAGCTGGACAACATACAATTTTATATAGCCAAGGAAAGATCTGGGCGTGAAGGGGCTAATGGGTGGTATTGCAAGTTAAACCCATTCACGAAGACAATAGTGATTGGAACTATAGTTGGGGAATGGTATTATAGGTCGTCATTACAGGTCATCATTATAGGTCATAGTGTGAATGGTAGTACAGGTCATCATCCAAGCACCTGAGGAAACCGTGAACCTCCGAGTCTTGTCATGTATAAAAACCCGAACGATAAATATATTCATAACATTAATTAAGAACAAGAAGGGCGGAGAGCTCACGTAGGAGGAGGAGGAGGAGTGACGTCTGGCTCTGCGGGAGTGATTGAGGGAGTACTCTGCGCCCGAGCTTCCGTCTGTACGTGTGTGTGTGTGTTCCTCCCCCTCCTCCTCCTCATCACAGTCTGAGTGGCTGCATGAGGAGGCTGTCTCGTCTGTCTCATTCCCTGCCTCCTCATCTTCTTGTTGCTGTTTGTTGTTGTTGTTTTGATTTGTTTTTGTGTTGTTGTTTTTCTTGTTGTGCCTCTCTTGTTATGGCCTGAGGAGGAGGAGGAGGAGGAGGAGGAGGAGGAGGAGGAGGAGGAGGAGGAGGAGGAGGAGGAGGAGGAGGAGGAGGGAGGAGGAGGAGGAAGTAGGAGTAGGAGGAGGAGGAACAGGAGGAGGAGGAACAGGAGGAGGAGGAGGAGGAGGAGGAGGAGGAGGAGGAGGATACAAAGGAAGAACAAAGGAACGAAAAGGAAGAAGAAAGGAAGTAGTAGTAGTAGTAGTAGTAGTAGTAGTAGTAGTAGCAGTAGTAGTAGTAGTAGTAGTAGTAGTAGTAGTAGTAGTAGAAGGAGGAGGAGGAGGAGGATACAAAGGAATACAAAGGAAGAACAAAGAAATGAAAAGGAAGAAGAAAGGAAGTAGTAGTAGTAGTAGTAGTAGTAGTAGTAGTAGTAGTAGGAAGAGAAGGAGGAGAACGATTGATCTTTTGTTTTACTTTGCATTATTTACTCCACATAATTATTTGTGTATCAATAAATCAATAACCTATCAAACAGAAGACATCCTCCACCTACATGTCCGAGAGAAAGTTCCGCTGTGTCGTGGAGTGACATGTGGGTGAGGTCTGGCGTGGAGGGGGCTTCATCCACCACTCCGCCTCGGTCATTCACGATCCACATGTAGTACACAGTGGTTCCCGCCCCTCCGCCCACCTCCACCGCCTCGTCCTCCGCCTCCACAACCACGCGCAGGATTTGATAGATGAGTTCTGGAGTGCGGAGGAGAATGGGTGTCTTAACCATGTGATTATTTTCTAAAGGATCCCTCTATAGAACTAGGTAAACACACATAGGCACACACACACACACTGGCTGAAGAAATTAGGTTGCCATCATTGGAAGAAAGAAGAAGAGGAGACTTGATAGCCATGTCTAGAGCCATGTCAGGAATGGAGGGAAATGACAAAGAGGACATGTATGTATGGGACGTAGGAGCCACAAGAGCCATGTCAGGAATGGAGGAAATGACAAAGAGGACATGTATGTATGGGACGTAGGAGCCACTAGAGCCATGTCAGGAATGGAGGGAAATGACAAAGAGGACATGTATGTATGGGACGTAGGAGCCACAAGAGCCATGTCAGGAATGGAGAGAAATGACAGAGAGGACATGTATGTATGGGACGTAGGAGCCACAAGAGCCATGTCAGGAATGGAGGGAAATGACAGAGAGGACATGTATGTATGGGACGTAGGAGCCACAAGAGCCATGTCAGGAATGGAGGGAAATGACAAAGAGGACATGTATGTATGGGACGTAGGAGCCACAAGAGCCATGTCAGGAATGGAGGGAAATGACAAAGAGGACATGTATGTACGGGACGTAGGAGCCACAAGAGCCATGTCAGGAATGGAGGGAAATGACAGAGAGGACATGTATGTATGGGACGTAGGAGCCACAAGAGCCATGTCAGGAATGGAGGGAAATGACAGAGAGGACATGTATGCATGGGACGTAGGAGCCACAAGAGCCATGTCAGGAATGGAGGGAAATGACAAAGAGGACATGTGTGTATGGGACGTAGGAGCCACAAGAGCCATGTCAGGAATGGAGGGAAATGACAAAGAGGACATGTATGTATGGGACGTAGGAGCCACAAGAGCCATGTCAGGAATGGAGGGAAATGACAAAGAGGACATGTATGTATGGGACGTAGGAGCTACAAGAGCCATGTCAGGAATGGAGGGAAATTACAAAGAGGACATGTATGTATGGGACGTAGGAGCCACAAGAGCCATGTCAGGAATGGAGAGAAATGACAAAGAGGACATGTGTGTACGGGACATAGGAGCCACAAGAGGTCATACAAAGAAGCTTAAGAAGACAAGGTGTTTAAAGGACATCAAGAAGAACAGTTTTCCCTATCAGTGCATTGATATG
Source organism: Chionoecetes opilio (assembly GCA_016584305.1). NCBI lineage: Eukaryota > Metazoa > Arthropoda > Malacostraca > Decapoda > Majidae > Chionoecetes > Chionoecetes opilio. The sequence goes on from JACEEZ010024490.1 coordinate 102,972, forward strand.
TGGAATAACCTGGACAGTGAAATTATTGATGCCAAGAATATTCATGTTTTTACAGCTAAGATTGACCCATTGAGACAAGGAGACGGGACCCCACAAGAGTAACTCATTTCCCTTATATCACAACTAGGTAAATACAACACACACACACACACACACACACAAAGGATTGTCTTACACGTCCCCAAACTCCCTATAGCTTGTCTAAATACTTGTCTATTAAAATACAAGCAGGTAAACACACACACACTTACTGAGCTCCGAGCCGTCCTTATGCCTCCCCGCGCCAAAGAAGGTGCCTTGCTCTATGGGGTCTGAGGGCTGCTTGGAGGAGACGCAGCGCTGGGAGGCCGGGGTGGAGGTGATGACAGGCGCCGCCAACCACCTTGCTCTCCTCCACCCCCTGCCCCTTATTCTCATCCACCCAGGTGTTGTACAGGCACTGCAGAGACGGGGGTAACAAAGGTTCATCTTGAGGTGTTCTACATGATGCAATAATCGGTTTGTCAAAACACCTCAGGGTTGTCGAGAAAATTTATATTTTGTATAAATGTACGAATATGCAATTTTCTCGGTTATTTACCAATCAATATTTTTTTGCTTTACGCCAAATGATAGCCCTTGATTTCCTTCATACGTACTTCTCTATACATGTTGCACTTATCTGCCATAGTTTTTTAGTTATTGAAAAAAACGTGTTTTAAAAAAAAATCAAGCCCTTACAAAATTTGCCAACAATTTTGAAAATAGATTTCCTTGAAAATTAGTTCCTAGCAGTTTTCGAGCATGCTGAACACGAATCTGGAGTCAGTTTTCAGTTACAATGATTAGAAGTCCCTATTTCAGCCAATTCACAATGACATGATACTTCCAGATATTCCTTAAAAACCACAAATTAGACAAAACTTACTACAACACATAAAACTATGATAGGCATTGCTAGATTAATCATTACTTCTACTAGTACTCAATCAGTACTACTACTACTACTACTACGACTATGACTACTACTACTACTACTACTACTACTACTATTACTACTACTACTACTACTACTACTACTACTACTACTATTACTATTACTACTAACTACTACTACTACTACTATAACGCTACGACTTGACTACTATACTACTACTACTACTACTACTACTACTACTACTATACTTATTACTTACACATATACTACTACACTACATACTACGACTACGCATGACTACTATTACTACTACTACTACTACTACTACTACTACTACTACTACTACTACTACTACTACCTGCTGTGGCGGTGGTTTGAGTTCAGAGTTGAGGGCGTTGGTAATATCGCGCATGGCCTGGCTGTGTGCCGTGCTGCTGCTGTGGTGCTCGGTGCTGAGCGGCGGCGACTTGCTGGGGCTCTGAAAACGAGTGATAATAATGATGATGATGATGATGATGATGATAGACACGATAATAGTCAAATATACAGAAACACAGTTTTGTTAGATTCATGTGTCAACCTATATACCAAATAAACCTCATATACTCTCTTCTTAGATAAAAAACCTCTCCAAAATAAACCTCATATTCTCTCTTCTTAGATACAAAACCTCTCCAAAATAAACCTCATATATCTCTCTTCTTAGATACAAAACCTCCAAAATAAACCTCATATATCTCTTCTTAGATAAAACTCCAAATAACTCATCCTCTCTTAGATAAAAAAACCCTCCAAATAACTCATATCTCTCTATATACCTCTCAATAACTCAAACTATAAACATCTCTCTTCTATAATTAATTCTTCTTCTTCTAAACTTTCATATCATCTAAACTTTTCTAAACTCATTCTAAACTATTATATCGTCTCCTCCTCCTCCTCTTCCACCTCCTTCTCTTCCACCACCACCTCCTCCTTCTCTTCCACCACCACCTCCTCCTCCTCCTCCTCTGTTCTTACCTCATTCTTATTTTCCTTCTGTGTATCCTTGTCCTCTTCTTCTTTCCCCTCCTCCTCCTCCTTCTCTTCCACCTCCTCCTCCTCCTCCTCCTCTTCTTCCACCTCCTCCTCCTTCTTCCACCTCCTCTCCTTCTCTGTTCTTACCTCATTCTTATTTTCCTTTTGTGCATCCTCGTCCTCCTCCTCTTCTTTCCCCTCCTCCTCCTCCTCCCAATAGCTTCCTGTGGACACCTCATCCTCATAGCCCAGGTCTCGTCCCTCCCTCATGTCCTCATAAAAGGTCGGGATGATCTGAGTGATGACCTGGAAACAAAACAAAGAAGTGATGAGTCAAGGAAAAGTGATGACATGACTTCTTTTTTTAATATCATCACTAGTATTTTTTGTCATTTTTATTCCTGTCTGTTGTGATGAATGATGGCTCTGTAAAAAAGTGATGACATGTGATTTTTTTTTAATATCATCACTACTATTTTTTGTCATCATTTCTAGATATAAGGCCTACTCCTAAAACCTATATAATGACATAAACATCTACTAGTTCACACACAGCAAAAAGTACTACAGAATAGGAAGAAATTTGAATGTAAGGGAAATTTATGTAAAAACTTGAAGGCATAGTTAGTAAAAAAAAGTGATGAGTGAAAGAAAAGTGATGAGATGTGACTATATTAAACTATAAGGAAAGAAAGAGGTCTTGAAATGAGAAGTTAGTCAAACATAAGATAGAAACAGTTAGAATTTATGTAGAAACTTGAAGACTCTTGAGACCCAGAACGTAATTTCCATTGTAATTTGGGTACCATTAGATGATTTGTAGTGACTATAAGCAATATTGTATAGCTATGACCTGTTTAGTATCCTTGTCCACTAACTAATGTGGTATATTCAGTGACTTTTCGTTATTTTATGGCTAACAACATACAATATTTTTATAGCAAAGGAAAGATCTGGGCGTGAAGGGTTAAGGTAAATAGAAACTCTGCTAACGCTGTCACCCGTCTGTGGTCACCCGTCTCTCACCCGGTCATCCAGCTCCCCCGCCCCGTAGCCAAACAGGAAGCGGGTGAAGTTGTGGTTGTAATCCATGATGTTTCCCGCAGCCATCCACCACCACCAGACCACTGATGTTGGAGAACACCTGCAGACACAACACCACATGACAACACAACAACATAATTATAACACCACATGACAACATAATCTCAACACCACATGACAACACACGGCAACTTAATCTCAACACCGCATGACAACAAACAACAACATAATTATAACACCACATGACAACATAATCTCAACACCACATGACAACACACAACATAATCACACCACCACATGACAACACACAACAACATAATCACACCACCACATGACAACACACCATATAATCACAGTTAACCCGAAACTTAAATCCCTTCTGGAGGACTAAACAATAAGGGAAAGACTAAACAAATTGACTGATAGAGACTACACTTGACTATTACTGAAGGTTTTCCGCACTCTACGCTCGACGCCGCATTGCATCACTCACCAGGATATCCAGGTTGAGTGCGGGGGGGTGCGTGGTGTGACGGGACAGCTGCACGCATAGAGGGAAGCAGGAGGAAGGCTGCACACTCACTCCCATACACTGCTGCTCCTCCGTCTCCGCAGGCGGAACTAACGGAGACGAGGCTGAAGGTGCCGGAGGGATTTGGAGACTGGGAATGAGGGTGTGAATGTTCCGTGTCTCCGCGGGGTTGTGGAGCGGGGTCTCCGGGAAGGCAAAGAGGGTACGGAAGGCCTCGTCATGGTCCAGAATGGCCCCGCTGTGGTCCACTGTGGCCTGGGAGGAGAGGAGGAAGAGGGCCATGAAGGGATAGTGGTAGAGAAATAATATGGAAGTGGTTTAGGAGCAGAGGAAAAGGAGATAGAATTTAAACATGTATTCAATATATGCAAATACTTATTGGACGTTGTATATCATTGCTTATCTTACAGTAGTAGTAGTAATAGAAGTAGTAGTAGTTATAGTAGCAGTTAGAGTACTATATAGTAAAGCAGTAGTAGTCAAGTAGCAGTGCCAGTTTTAGCATAGTAGCAGTAAAAGTAGTATACATATAGAAGTCTTCAGAGTCCTTGTAGCAATAAGAGTATGCAATAAAACAAGACAGGTAAAACAGCAAGTCTTCAGAGCCCTTGTAGTAGTAAGAGTATATAGTACAAACAGAAGACAGGTAATATAATAAGTATCTAGTATCCCCACCTTAGCCTGTGTAGTAGTAGTAGTAGTAGTAGTAGTAGTGTATAGTAGTAGTAGTGTATATATAGTCAAAACAGAAGACAGGTAATACAGCAAGTCTTCAGAGCCCTTGTAGCAGTAAGAGTATATAGTGAAAAACAGAAGATTCATTGATTGATTGATTTAATGCCAAAAAAGGTGAATGTGCCAGACTTAATACAAAATAAATAATAATAAAAAAAATTAAAAAACCAGAAGAGGGGTAATATAATAAGTATCTAGTATCTAAGTATGTAGTATCCGCACCTTAGCCTGTGTGATCTCAACAGGCTCCAGCACGGCCACCCAGCGCTGATCCCGCCAGCATCCCGCGGCAACCCCTTCAACCACAGCGAGCATAGCCGCCGCCCAGCCTCCCCGGCCTCCACGTTCACCTGCGGAAGGGTGGAACACAGGTGGAAGACAGATGGATGGGGGTGGAATAGGGGAAGGGTGGAAGACAGATGGATGGGGGTGGAACAGGGGAAGGGTGGAAGACAGATGGATGGGGGTGGGATAGGGGAAGGGTGGAAGACAGATGGATGGGGGTGGGATAGGGGAAGGGTGGAAGACAGATGGATGGGGGTGGAATAGGGGAAGGGTGGAAGACAGATGGATGGGGGTGGAACAGGGGAAGGGTGGAAGACAGATGGATGGGGGTGGATAGGGGAAGGGTGGAAGACAGATGGATGGGGGTGGATAGGGGAAGGGTGGAAGACAGATTGGATGGGGGGTGAGGGAAATAGGGGAAGGGTGGAAGACAGATGGATGGGGGTGGAATAGGGGAAGGGTGGAAGACAGATGGAGGGGGTGGAACAGGGGAAGGGTGGAAGACAGATGGATGGGGGTGGATAGGGGAAGGGTGGAAGACAGATGGATGGGGGTGGAATAGGGGAAGGGTGGAAGACAGATGGATGGGGGTGGGATAGGGGAAGGGTGGAAGACAGATGGATGGGGGTGGAATGGAGGTGGAAGAGTGATGGGGGAATAGGGAAGGTGAAGACAGATGGATGGGGGTGGAATAGGGGAAGGGTGGAAGACAGATGGATGGGGGTGGAATAGGGGAAGGGTGGAAGACAGATGGATGGGGGTGGAATAGGGGAAGGGTGGAAGACAGATGGATGGGGGTGGAATAGGGGAAGGGTGGAAGACAGATGGGTGGGGGTGGAATAGGGGAAGGTGGAAGACAGATGGATGGGGGTGGAAGAAAGTGGAATAGTAGTTAGGTTCAACTAAATACCAGTTATGTTTTTACTATTAATTTTTTCTAAACATTAAATCCATCATTTTTAAGGTCATTTTTTGGGTGCATTATCAAACCTCAACCTTGCAAAGTGGCCGAAAACTCACCACTTTCCCGCTAAACACCACTGCATCCTTCTCCTTCATTCCCTCAGGGTTGTGGGACGCCGGCGATACAAGGTCGTCTGGGGTGACCTCCTGGGGTGTGGTGGGGGTATGGGGTGTGGGCGGGGCATAGGGTGTGGTGGGGGTAAGGGAGGCCAGGCGCAGGGCAGTGGCGGACAGGAGATGTAGTCGGCCAGATGCCTGGAGCCGCCACACAGCCTCTCCTCAGACTCCCCAAGCAGCAGCGAACACATGTCATTGGCTGTCAGGATCTGTGAGGGCGGAATGAATGTCAGTCAGAATGGGGGAATTAATGTCAGATTTAATGTCAGACCGGGAGGATTATTGTAATGTTAGGATCTGTAATGGGGGATTAATGTTAGATTTAATGTCAGAATGGGGGGATTAATGTCAGGATTTGTAATGGGGGAATTCATGTCAGATTTAATGTCAGAATGGGGAAATTAATGTCAGGATTTGTAATGGGGGAATTATTAGATTTAACGTCAGAATGGGGAAATTAATGTCAGGATTTGTAATGGGGGGATTATTATCAGATTTAACGTCAGAATGGGGAATTAACGTCAGGATTTTTTGTTTTTTAGATGTTTTATGAGGTTTTTTAGGATGTTTTATGAGGTTAGACCGTTAGAGGGTCGATGATACGCTTGCAACTATCTCTATGCATTGCCTCCACCTCTTCAATGCCCATGCAATAAGGATAAAGCACAATACCTTGATAACTGTCCTGCTCAGCGTAAGGAAACAGAGAGAGAGAGATAAAGCGATAGGAAGAAGCATCAATAGGGTTTGCATTCCTCAACATAAAACTACTTCGGATATCATAAAAATACTACCGAGTTGTTTAGCCAGTTTTTTCTGTTTATATAATACTACATCACAGGCCTCTTCAAAAACACACACACACACACACACACATGCCTATTAACCCTCCCCTAACCCCTCTTCAACCTCCATACAACATCAACCCGACTCACCCTGGAAGTTGAGTCAATGGTGAATACGGCCTTGTTGGGGTTGACCACGGAATAGCGGGGGGCGTTTCTCCCCGCAGCCCCCCTCCCCACAGAGGTGCGGAAGAGCCAGTGTGTGGGGGTGTGGTGGGGAGTGTGGCGCCCTGCCCTGAAGGACCCCTTGGCGAAACCAGGCGAGAAACTGTAGCTGTGAAGACCATTGCCTGCCATGGATTAGAAGAGAATTGAAAGAATAAACATAAGAACATAAAAAAATAAGGAATCTACTAGAGGCCGTGAGCAAACAGAGTGTAAGATAGAGTAAAATAGGCCATTGTGTGGACTAAAGTAACAGTTGTAGGCTACGTAGTAAGAAATATTTTGTTTTTATGCTGAACACGAATTTGTGGTTGGTTTCCCGAGTGTACTTCAATTCTAAAATCATATTTCACACACTGTTTCCTTATAAAACAAATGGAAATAGCCATAATTTCCCCTTTTTCCCTCCTATCATTACCCTACCTGTATATTGGCATTATTACTACCTGTTTCTCTGTCTGTCTATTATGTCTCACCTATCATTGCATACCTACAATTACCCTACCTGCATATAGGCCTTATTTACTATCTGTCTATCTAACTGTCTCTGTCTGTTGTGTCTCACCAGTCATTGCAGTCAGACGGGGGAAGGAGGCAGCGTGGTGGAGGCGGGTGCGGGGCGGCGGGGCGTGGGGCGGGGCAGGTGGGAGAAGCTGGCATTGCCCCACTGTGGCGAGAACACCTTCCTCTGTCTGTAGGGCGGGAGGGGAGGGGGATATATAGAAGGAGGAGGAGGAGGAGGTACTACTTGTCTCTCTCTCGCTCTCTCTCTCTCTTTCATTCTTTTTTTCTTTCCTTCCTTTCTATCTATCATTTTACCTTTGTTTTCCTTCTCTCTCTCTCTCTCTCTCTCTCTCTCTCCTTCCTCTCTCTCTCTCTCTCTTGATAATGATATGTTGTTTGGGATAAATAAATAGTGTGTGTGTGCGTGTGTGCGTGTGTGTTAAAGCAAATACTGATACACATACACTCCATCTACACACACACACACACACACACACACAGTACCTTCACCACACACCCACACACAGTACCTGCACCACCACACACACACACACACACACACAGTACCTGCACCACCAACACCACACACACCACTAACTAACAACAGCCACCACCACCACCACACACAGCTAAGTAACAACAACAACCGAAGACAACCTTGACATATATACAGGCAATTACAACAAGGCATTCTTATCACTACATCTATCCTGTTATCACGTACCAAGGAACCTCTTACTTTAGGACTGACTTTACTTGCTTTAGGACTTACTTTACTTTACTTACTTACTTTACTTTAGGACTGACTTTACTAACTTTGACTTACTTTACTTTACTTTAGGACTTACTTTACTTTACTTTAGGACTTACTTTACTTGCTTTAGGACTGACTTTACTTACTTTACTTTACTTTAGGACTTACTTTACTAACTTTGACTTACTTTACTTTACTTTAGGACTTACTTTACTTTACTTTAGGACTGACTTTACTAACTTTGACTTACTTTACTTTACTTTAGGACTTACTTTACTTTACTTTAGGACTAACTTTACTAACTTTAACTTACTTTACTTTACTTTAGGACTTACTTTACTTGACTTTAGGACTACTTTACTTTACTTTAGGACTGACTTTACTTTACTTTAGGACTTACTTTACTTTACTTTAGGACTTACTTTACTAACTTTGACTTACTTTACTTTACTTTAGGACTTACTTTACTTGCTTTAGGACTTACTTTACTTTACTTTAGGACTTACTTTACTAACTTTGACTTACTTTACTTTAGGACTTACTTTACTTTACTTTAGGACTTACTTTACTTTACTTTAGGACTTACTTTACTTTACTTTAGGACTGACTTTACTTACTTTGACTTACTTTACTTTACTTTACTTTAGGACTTACTTTACTTAGGACTTATTAGGGCTTACTTAGGCTACATAATTATACTTATTAGGACTATACTTCTTACTTTAGGACTTACTTTACTTTACTTTAGGACTGACTTTACTTACTTTGACTTACTTTACTTTACTTTACTTTAGGACTTACTTTACAATTAGAGACCATTAATTAGGGCTTACTTAAGGGCTACAATAATTATAACCATTAATTAGGGTTAGAGGCTTACTTTAGGGCTAAAATTAGGCCTTGCTTTAGGACTATAAGGCTTACTTTAGGGGTACAATAATTAGGACCATTAATTAAGACTTATTTAAAGGGACATTATTTATTAGGGCTTACTTTAGGGGTATAATTAGGGCTCACTTTAGGAGTAGAATTAGGGACATTAATTAGGTCTTACTTTAGGGCTATAGGCTTACTTTAGGGACAAAATTAGGGCTTACTTTAGGGGTTCAAACAATTACATTAATTAGGGCTTATTGACAGGTATATTATTAATTAGGGCTTACTTTAGGGGTATAATTAGGCCTTACTTTAGGGGTACAATTAGGGACATTAATAAGGGTACCTACCTGACGCGATCCAGGGGCGAGGGGTATCCAGGGGTCCCGAAAATAGGGGTGTTGCCGTCCCTGAGGTCACGCCCCTTCCATGGTACGAGTCCCTGACATGTTTAAAAAGGGGAAGAGAGAGAAAGAGAGAGAGAAGAGAGGAGAGAGAGAGGAGAGAGAGAAGAGAGAGAAGAGAGGAGAGAGAGAGAGAAGAGAGGGAGAGAGAGAGAGAGAGGAGAGAGAGAGAGGAGAGAGAGAGAGAGAGAGAGAGAGAGAGGAGAGAGAGAGAGAGAGAGAGAGAGAGAGAGAGAAGGAGAGAGAGAGAGAGAGAGAGGAGGGGAGGAGAGGGAGGGAGAGAGAGAAAGAGAGAGAGAGAGTGTGGGGGGGAGGAAAATATTGATATCAGTAGTTAATCTTGGTATGATAATGATGAACATAATACAGTAAACTCTCTAATTCGAACTTATTCGATACAGAATTCGAAGTTAGCATATACTTCCCTACACACACACACACAGATTGAATTATATTCCTCTCTCTCTCTCCATCATTGAAGTAATGATTAATCTAGCAATGCCTATCATAGTTTTATGTGTTGTAGTAAGTTTTATCTAATTTGTGATTTTTAAGGAATATCTGGAAGTATCATGTCATTGTGAATTGGCTGAAATAGGGACTTTTAATCATTGTAACTGAAAACTGATTCCAGATTCGTGTTCAGCATGCCCGAAAATTGCTAGGAACTAATTTTCAAGCAAATCTATTTTTCAAAAAATATTGCAAATTTTGCAAGGGGTATGCCTTGATTTTTTGTTTAAATCACGTTTTTTTCAATAACTAAAAAACTATAGCAGATTCGTGCAACATGTATAGAGAAGTAAATATGAAGTAGATCAAGGGCTATCATTTGGCATAAAGCAAAAAAATATTGATTGGGTAATAACCAAAAAAATAGCATATTCGTACATTTATACAAAATATCAATTTTCTCGACAACCATGAGGTGTTTTGGCAAGCCGATTACTGCATCATGTAGAACACTTCAAGATGAACCTTTGTTACTTCGATAAGTTTTCTTCTACGACTCGTAGTTTGGCGGCAAAATAACAAAAACCTGATTTTCGTCAATTTTGGAATATTTTTGAGCAGCCAGAAATCCGAAAATATTTTTTGTAAAATAGATTTGCTTGAAAATTAGTTCCTAGCAGTTATCGGGCATGCTGAACACGAATCTGGAGTCAGTTTTCAGTTACAATGATTAGAAGTCCCTATTTCAGCCAATTTCCCTACTACAACAACAACTACTACTACTGAATCCCCTCAAAGGTAACAAGGGGTTCTTTAAATCACCTGTAATTAAGACTTGAGCCCCCCATTACCTTGCCGTGACCCCCCCTACTGCCCCCCTCTTTTAATTTGACCCCCCTGCCCCCCTTTAAATAGCCTTGACCTTGTTTCTCTCTCTTACTGCCTCTCATTCCACCTGTCAGAGAGAGAGAGAGAGAGAGAGAGAGAGAGAGGGAGAAAAAATAAAGGAGGAGGAGGAGGGAAAGAGAACTGATGATAATGAAAGACAGTGCGAAGAGAAGAAGAAGAAGAAGAAGAAGAAGAAGAGGAGGAGGAGGAGGAGGAGGAGGAGGAGGAGGAGGGGGTTTAACTATAGCACCGGATACACTTACCTAATGCCCCCTCCCTTTCCTCCTCCTCCTCCCCCCTTTAAACACCCCCCTCTTCCTACTCCCCCCTTTATCGTAGCCTAAATATAATAAAAATTGTTACTAAGCTGCTCTCTCTCTCTCTCTCTCGACTTTTTCTTCCTCTCACTGTCTTTGTTAGCGTCTTCAATTTCCCCCCCTCTCTCTCTCTCGTCTTTCATTCTTCCTCTCTTATTTTCTCTCCATTAGCTTCTTCAGTTGTTTCTCTCTCTCTCTCTCTCTCTCTCTCTCTCTCCTCTCTCTCTCTCTCTCTCTCTCTCTCTCACCCGGGTAGAGGCAGTGGGGGTCCCGCAGCTCAAATTCAGCCTCTCGCTCCTTCTGAAATATAATAATAATAATAATAATAATAATAATAGTAATAATAATAATAACAATAATAATAATAACAATAATAATAATAATAATAGTAATAATAATAACAGTAACAATAGTAATAATAATAAAAGGCATTTCATATCAGACCAAAAACTGACACAAGGCTATGATGTATCGACCACCTCTCTCTCTCTCTCTCTTTCTCTCTCTCTCTCTTCAGGAATGAGTCACTGTTCCTACCTTTCCCCCCCTCCTGCTCTCTCTCTCTCTCTCACACACACACACCACACACAGGTAATTTTAAAGGGACAGCACGCGATAAAATGTGAAACGGGGAGTAGTAGTAGTCGTAGTAGTAGAGGTATAAGTAGTAGTAGTAGTAGTAGATATAGTAGTAGAGGTATTATCGTAGTAGTATAGAATGGCAGGGTAGGTAGGGGAAGTACTACACCCCGGGGGCATAGGGTGTGGCAGGGTGTAGTGTGGCACAGTATAGAACAGGGTCTTGAAACACAGCGGTGGGTTGGGGGTTACCTGTGTTGCCCCACCCCCACCCCCCACCCCCCAAGGTCATTACTGTGAGGTGGTTCTGGGGTTGTGGTGGTGGTGGAGGGGTGATGTAATGTGTTATTCACCCAGGGTCTTGTCCACGTGAGTCAGACTCGCGATCGCCAGTTTCACCCTCCCGGTGCGAGCTTGGAGCTTATTATTACCGATCTTTGGGTAATGCTGGGACCTCACACACCACACACACACCAATCTCCTTGCTCAAGGGGGACAGTAACCGCCCGAATTTGTCAGGGGAAAAATCCACAGGAATAAGCGGGGCCGGGGATCGAACGCCGGACCACAGTATGATGCCGGACGCCCTAACCCACCGAGCCATTTAGGCGGTGTGAGTGTGTGTTTACCTACCGTAGATAACAGTTAAGTCGCCAGGACAACTTTTTTTTCTGTTTACAGACGTGTGGTGGCGTTAATACTTACATTTCTACATCCATAATTTCAGGACAGTTAGAAGGGGCTATCTGGAGAGTCTGTGTCATTTTGTGTCTTCATCTGTGTCATATTAGGGCTATAAATGAACAAATGACAAAAAATATCTACAAAGTGGCTACCAACAGTCAAGTCGCCATCTAGTGTTTATTTACTGAGTGTCGTACCGCTGTCGTCGTCGCCCGAAAAAAAAATGCGTAGCGAAATTTGAAACCGTCTATACTTGCAGCTACAAAGCATAAAACAACGCTGAAACAGGGTAGATTATACAGTCATGATATAAACTACTGTGTATCATCTTCAGTGGCACATAAAAATCAGTAGTAATGCTATAATTCGTAATATATGGCGCCTGGCGACATGACTGCAGGTGGCGACTTTACTGTTATCTACGGTAGTTGTAGTACACAGGGCCTGAGGTATAGGTCTGTATGTCTGCCTGTCTGCCTATCTACTACTACTATTAAAAATAATACTAATACTAATACTAATTATTATTATTATCATTATCATAATAACAATAAGTCCTTCTGGCGTTATTCTGTACTGCTGTCTGTCTGTCTGTCTGTCTGTCATATTCATAAGCAACACTCTGATATCCAAGAAAATAATAACAGTAATCACTAGTTCCTACAATCAAGTACACGCACATGGTCTGTGTGTGTGTGTTTGTGTGTGTGTTACGTGTGTGTGTGTGCGTGTGTGGAAGAGGACATTTGGGTTCATGTGTGTGTCCATGTGAGTCTGTGTTGGTGTGCACGTGGTTGTTGTGTGTGTGCTGTGTGTGTGTGTGCTGTGTGTGTGTGTGCGTGCTGTGTGTGTGTGTGTGTGTGGGGCCTGGCTGACGCAACACTGGGTACCCTTTGCCCCATGCCCGAGCGAGAGAGAGAGAGAGAGAGAGAGAGAGTGGAAGGGGAGGTGACGCAATTTATAGCCCACATTACAAACAAACACACACACATAAAACATCAACAATAACAATAACAATAACAATAATAATAATAATAACAATAACAACAATAATAATAATAATAATAATAAAAATATCACCACCCATACCCAAAATCTCTCATCTATATTATTTTCACCCACAATTATTTTTATCATAAGGAACCAAATACAACAACAACAACAACAACAACAACAACAATAATAATAATAATAATAATAATAATAATAATAATAATAATAATAATAATAATAATAATGGCATTTCTTCCATAGAGAGAAACAAAAAAAAATTCCTGACTGGTTGAAATAACTGTCCTCCTCCTCCTCCTCCCTCCTTCATCCTTCCTCCCCCTCCTCCTCCTCCCTCCTTCATCCTTCCTCCCCCTCCCTCCTCCCTCCTTCATCCTTCCCCCCCCCTCCCTCCTTCTCCGTAAACTGTCAATGTACAGGTTGAAGGTTATTGAGTAGGAGGAGTAGGAGGAGGAGGGAGGGGGAGTATGCTATCTCAAGGATCTCTGTCTGAGGTAAATAAAGAGGAGGAGGAGGAGGTATGCCTGTCTATCTATTTATCTATATATCTATCTATCTATCTATCTATCTATCTGTCTGTCTGTCTCTCCCTATCTTTGTCTATTTAGGAGGAAAGGATAGGATGAAGGAAGGAAGGAAGGAAGGAAGGGATAGGGTGAAGGAAGGAAGAGATAGGATAAAGGAAGGAGAGAAGGAAGGGATAGGATGAAGGAAGGAAGGAAGGGATAGGATGAAGGAAGGAGAGAAGGAAGGGATAGGATGAAGGAAGGGATAGGAGGAAGGAAGGAAGGAAGGAAGGAAGGAAGGAAGGAGATAAAGGAGAGGAGATGGTAGAAATTAAGGCTATAGACAGATAGATATATAAGTAGATTTTCACATATTTCAGGATAATATGCTTAGATAAATCAATGTTAGCGGCTGAGTAGACAAAATGCAACCTTGGATAGATAGATAGATAAATAGGTAGGTAGATAGGTAGGTAGGTAGGTAGGTAGATACGTAATGTTAACTGTACAACAAGGATATATAAATAAAGTCACTGAGTTTAATAGTTCATAGGTCAGAATGTGTGTGTGTGTGTGGTGTGTGTGTGTGTGTGTGTGTGTGTGTGTAAATATGAAATTGTACAAAAATGGAACTTGATAATTCTCTCTCTCTCTCTTTGTTGTTTATACCTACGTAAACACACCCACACACACACACAAATATAGCTACACACACACACACACACACATTCGTAGTATCACATTAATTCAAAACCACGACAGAATAATACAAATAATAATAAAAGCAACAAAAATATTACCAATTACAACAATAATAATAGAAATAATAATAATAACAATAACGATGATGTTAATATGAAAGCACACACACACAAACAAACTACGTCGCAAAAGTCTTCCCTCCCCCCCTCCTCCTCCTCCATTCTTCACCCCC
>JACEEZ010024490.1:120000-130000 GCA_016584305.1 Chionoecetes opilio
TAGTAGTAGTAGTAGTAGTAGTAGAAGCAAGACAGAGGCTCGTTAATTCACAAAGGTGCAGAAATTATAGTAGTAGTAGTAGTGGCAGGAGTAATAGCAGTAGTAGCAGTAGTAGTACCTAGTAGCAGAGGTCAAGTAGTAGCAGTAGTAGTAGTAGTAGATGTGGTAGAAGTGGTTAAAATCTACGGAGCCACACTACCACAGTTCACCACAGTCACTACCACAGCTGGCAGACCACCCGGCGCCTGTCTCTCCTCCTCTTCTTCCTCCTCCACCTCCTCCTCTTCCTCTTCCTCCTCCTCCACCTTCCCCTCCTCCTCCTCTTTCTCTCCACCTCATATACCACCCATACCTCCATTCACACTCAAATACCATTATTACCACTACCCATTACCATTAATCTATGCTATATGAAATGGTATAATGCTTAAATCAGTAAATTAGGGTCATTAATACGTAAAAAAAACAATAGCTGGCACCTTTACCCCGTCCCCCAAATCCAAGGTGCATGTGTACGATAATCTTCCTTTTCATGGACATGTACGGTAGTTTTGCATGATTTATCTTTTGTTCTTTGGTATTACAACTCATGCGTTTATATTTCCAATGCATGTAAGCGGAATAAGTATTCATTATAATTTATAACTTCGGTATTTAGAGGTATGCGTGTATATATGCATATAAAATAACTATTAAAATTTTCGAAGTACGACAACTTTCCGTATCTTCACAAAACCTCTAATTCAATCACTATCTATTACATGTAGACATAAATCCCATGCTAAAAATCAGTTGTCATTTTCTACGTTATTTTCAAAGCCTCTGGTCAAAATTATACCCTAGATAACACCCTAAACCATAATTATATAAGAATTAATCAAAAGAAAAGTATTATGTAATCTCGCCATCTTGTTCAGGGTCATCTATACAGACTAGAAGCGACATTACATAAACACTTGAAGCTAGATCGCCGCCATCTTGCCACGCGCAGCTTGAGCTAGTGACGTCATATTAGCACGAATGTAAACAAAGAATGGGTGATGGAATGAAAAATATATACAATAATGAGCAATAGGAAGGAAGGGAGGAAGGAAGGAAGGGATAGGGAGGAAGAAAGAAAAGAAAGGATGGGATGGGATAAGGAGGAAGGAAGGAAGGAAGATTGGAAGGAAGGATGGAAGGAAGGAATGATGGGATGGGATAGGAAGGAAGGGAAGGAAAGGAAGGAAGGAAGGAAGGAAGGTAGGGAGGAAGGAAGGGAAGGGAAGGAAAGGGAAGGAAGAGGAAGGAAGGAAGGTAGGGAGGAAGGAAGGAAGGAAGGAAGGAAAGGAAGGAAGAAAGGAAGGAAGGGATAGAGAGGAAGGATGGAATAAGAGGAAGCAAGCACACACACACACACAGTCATGAAACACGTACACACATAAAACATACACAGACAAGGTCACCAATAAATAAAAAAAAGAAAAAAGAAAAAATATCAAATCAAGAGAGAGAGAGAGAGAGAGAGAGAGAGAGAGAGAGAGAGAGAGAGAGAGAGAGAGAGAGGAGAGAGATGGAAGAGAGAGAGAGAGAGAGGAGAGAGAGAGAGAGAGCAGAGAGAGAAGAGAGAGAAGAGAGAGAGAGAGAGAGAGAGAGAGAGAGAGGTATCCTTGTATCCTATAATTGGATTCTTTCTTTGTTACTTCATCTTACATGTTACAGGAAATTAGGTGGTGGTGGTAAGAACATAAAAGCATAAGAAAATAAGGAAGCTACAAGAGGCCGTGAGACCTACACGAGATAGTTCCTGTTACTTAACACTACCTACATCCACCTTTCATCCCCATCCATGAATTGACCTAGCCTCCTTTCAAAGCTCCCTAATGACTCCGCACTAACTACCTGTCTACTGAGTCCATTCCAATCATTTACCACCCTATTTGTGAACCAGTTTTTCCCTATTTCCTTTTTAAATCTACGCTTTTCATATTGTCTTCAAAATTTATAAGTGCATTGACTACTGTACCTATCCTGGATGCATAGGTACGGTAAGGTGTTATGTACTGACGATATGACTGTTAACTTGTTCCAAACTGTGATAAGATGTTAGAAAAACAGGGCTAAAAATTAACCCCTTCACGCCCAGATCTTTCCTTTGTTATATAAAATTGTGTGTTGTTAGCCATAAAATTACAACAAGTCACTAAATATACCACATGAGTTAGTGGACAAGGATACTAAACAGGTCATATCGATAAAATATTGCTTATATTCACTTAAAATTGCCTTATGGTACCCAAATTACAATGGAAATTACGTTCTGGGCCTCAAGGGGTTAAGTGTTCCAGCGCCAAGTGCCCGGCGGTGTTTCTCATAGAGGCAAGTCACCGATGCTAATATGTACCTTGGACCCTTCTGGCCTTCCTCTACCCTACACCCAGTTCAAGCATTCCCAGGAGGGCTTGTGTGTGTGTGTGTCTTGTTTGGAAGGGGGAGAGTATGGGCAAATGCTAGAAATTTACCAAACATAAGTAGATAAATAAATAGACCTGCATAAATAGTAGGTCTCCGGCCTCTTGTAGCTTCCTTATTTTCTTATGTTCTTATAAGACCAGCATAAGGCGCCCAGTTCTCCTTAATAATAGCAATCATAATGGTACTATTTTACACAAGGACCGAAATTCCCTACACAATTGGGAGTATGGTTTCTGTTTACCTTTTTGGATTCTAAGGGAGATTCTGTCTTTGAGTTTGCCGTGGCCAATCCATAGTTTGGGAGATATGGACCATTGAGGTGGCGGAGGAACACGTCTGCGTTGTTTACATCATGCCTCCTCCTTCCACCGCCTCTCAAGACACTCCCATACACTCCCCTTAACCTTGACTTCATTGACAATAGTGAAATGGTCATGAAAAGTTAATACATCAAGAAATACGAGTAAAAAACGAACACTTACCGAGTTCTGATCATCGTTGTGTTTTGAATGTGATGGCGCGCCTGCGTCTTCTTCTTCTTCTGTGACCTCTACTGCCTAGGATCGCTCTGTAGGTCGTCTGTCAAGCTCGAGCTCGAGCTTCTTGACACAAAATATATCTTCTTACACATATCTTCCTTCTTTGCCACTCTCGGAGTCTGTAGGCCTTTCTTTCCCTGCCACCTGTGGGGAGAGAAGGGGCGCAACAAGGCCGTATATACAGTGATACACAGACATAAGTCCCTCCTATCAACCTCCTAGACACGTCTTCAACGTTCCCTTGTAATGCGTGTGCTTTTTACCAGTGTGCTTTTAAGTTAAGGTAAACACGTAATGTAGATAACACGATACACACACACACACACGACCACCCCAGCCATCACACCCACCCACCATTACCCCGCCCCATACACACACACACACAAGCCCACCCCGGCCATCACACCCACCATTACCACGCCCCATAAACCTTTGTGGGGGGCACCGCCCCCTAGTAACCCCCCCCAGTGGGGGGCACCGCATTCTCATGGGGGGGGGGGGCGTAGCTACGCCACTGATGTAGCAGGGTAGCAAAAAGCCACGGGCCCCTGCGAGCCTCCCGGTGACGTCACAACTTCTGCCGTGACGTCATGACTCAGGCTCCGCCCACGTAAATATATTTCAGAAAACACTTTTTAATTACTGGTTCAATCTTGTATCTGATTACAGTTTTAGAATCGGCATTTCATATCATGAATTTTAATATATCTACCATAATTTATGATAAGCTATTAAGAAAGTCGATAAAAATTTGATCAAATATGGCGCTGGTGGCGCCCCCTATATAGTCTGTTTATTTTGATAATTCTCCCGCCAATTCCAGGTTTATGAGGCTTTTCTTGTTTGTCTGATTTATATCTAACATTTCCATATAGATAATGTACTTAGTGAAGCGTGTTATGAGGCTATTTACATGAAGGCTCCAACTCATGTTTTGTCAAGTCAACAATATTTTTCCGCAAAAAAAACTATTTTTTAAAATTCTTGGGTTTGAGGCAATAATTGTTTTAGATAATTAAACCTATGTGTCTGTAATGTTTTTTTAAATGTTATTATGTGTGTTTCACGGTCCCAAGCTCGAGTCTGGCTTCATCCTAATATACTTTGTTTTATTATATTTTCGGCTTTTTTATTTATAACCTCTAAGCTTGGATTGGTAACTGTATTTATGTTTCTTGATATATTTGAAGATTTTCTGTATTATTTCGGTATCTTAATAGGCGGTCAATAAGTATTTTTAATGGTAATGTGTGAAATGCCGTATCCCGCCATTACCACCATGTAAACATCTACCACATTAACCACAGCCTACCACATTAACCCCACAGCCTACCACATTAACCACACCCTACCACATTAACCCCACAGCCTACCACATTAACCACACCCTACCACATTAACCCCACAACCTACCACATTAACCACAGCCTACCACATTAACCCCACAGCCTACCACATTAACCACAGCCTACCACATTAACCCCACAGCCTACCACATTAACCACAGCCTACCACATTAACCCCACAGCCTACCACATTAACCACAGCCTACCACATTAACCCCACAGCCTACCACATTAACCACAGCCTACCACATTAACCCCACAGCCTACCACATTAACCACAGCCTACCACATTAACCCCACACCCTACCACATTAACCCCACACCCTACCACATTAACCACAGCCTACCACATTAACCCCACAGCCTACCACATTAACCACAGCCTACCACATTAACCCCACACCCTACCACATTAACCACAGCCTACCACAACCCCACAGCTTACCACATTAACCACAGCCTACCACATTAACCACAGCCTACCACATTAACCACAGCCTACCACATTAACCACAGCCTACCACATTAACCACAGCCTACCACATTAACCCCACAGCTTACCACATTAACCACAGCCACTTCTGGTCCCAGCCCACAGCTACTATTATGACGGAAGATTAATTGTGGACCTGTGAACTGACTACCGTAGATAACACTATAGTCGCCACCTGCACTAATGTCGCCAGGCGCCATATATTACGAATTATAGCATCACTATACTGATGTGTATGTGCCACTGAAGATGACACACGTAGTTTATAATTATCATGACTGTATAATCTACCCTGTTTCAGCGTTGTTTTATGCTTTGTATCTGCAAGGTATGACCGTATGACCCTGTCTGCAACTTTGCAAGTACATACGGTTTCAAATTTCGTTACCTGTATTTTTTCTTCGGGCGACGACGACAGCGGGACACTCAGAACATAAACACTATAATGTAAACTTTAGTGTAGCCCGTTATCATCGTCGCCACTCGGTTTTATTTTTGTAATTTGTTCATTTATAGCCATAATATGACACAGATGAAGACACAAAATGACACAGACTCTCCAGATAGCCCCTTCTAACTTTCTGAAATCATGGATGTAGAAATGTAAGTATTAACGCCACCAGACGTCTGTAAATAAAAAAGAGAAACGTTGTCCTGGCGACTTTAGTGTTACTACGGTAGACTGAACAAATGTGACTGAGATACATTGTAACTATATAATTACCAATCTATTAATCAGTAAGAATGTACTCTTAATATACAATAATAAGGAAAATAATTTCTTTGGTTAGATTCACTGTGGATTGCGTCACCGGAAAACACAGCGGATCACACAGCGACTGCGCGAGAAACCCTCAGTGCCCACTGGACCACAGACGAGGGAGGTACGCCGCATCACCCCTCCGCCCTCGCCCCTCAACCATGAGCTACTGACTTCACTTTACCATGAGCACAGTCAGCAGGCAGTAGTGCAGCAGTGAGTCATGTCCACGCCGAGGCGGAGTCCCTTTGCGGGGGTGCGGTACGAGCACCTGGTGGCCGGGGTGTCTGGCGGGGTGGCCTCCACGCTCATCTTGCACCCACTCGACCTCCTCAAAATACGCTTTGCGGGTATGTATTACGTGTGCGTGTGTGTGTGGGGCTGTTTTAATGGGGTGGGGGTGTGTGTGGGTGTGGTATAGGTAGGGTTAATGGGAGGGTTGGTGTGTGTGGGGGGGTAAAACTCAAAATGTGTCCTCAAAATATCCTTTGCGGGTATGTATTACACAGGGTGCTTATTACGTGTGTGTGTGTGTGGTTTAGTTTTAATGGGGTGGGGGAATGGGAAGGTTAGTGTGAGTGTCTGGGATAAAGGTAGGGTTGCTGTGTGTGTTCGGGGTTTATTACGTGTGTGTGTGATTTAAACTGTTTCTGTGTGTGTTTGTGTAGGTGTGGTTTAGTTTTAATGGGGTGGGTGGATGGGTTGCTGAGTGGGTGTATGTGGGGGGGGTAAATCTCAGAAAGTGTGTGCTCAAAATATGCTTTGCGGGTACGTGCGTTACTTGGGTGTATTACGCGTGGGTGGGTGTTTTAATGGGGGGGGGGGGGGTTGCTGCGTGTGGTGTGTGTGGGGTAAAGCTCAAAATGTGTCTTCAAAATACGCTTTGCGGGTGGGTGCATTACGTGTGTGTGTGTGTTTTAAACCGTTTCTGTGTGTGTGTGGTTTAGTTTTATTGGGGTGCGGTAATGGGAGGGTGTGTGTGTATGGGTTTTTTCAAGGTTTCTTCTGTCTTATATAATGTCTTGAATTTTTTTTCTTGTACCCCTAATGTCTCGATTTATTTTGGATTGGGGTGCGGTAATGGGATAGTTGCTGTGTGTGGGGTTTTTCAAGGTTCTTCTGTTATGTAATGTCTTGTGTGTGTGTGTTCCTATTAGTGTATTCATGTTTAGGTTAATGTGCTAACACAAATAGTACTATCTTGTTAGAAGGAAAGTAGGGAGAGAGGAAATGATGCAAGCTTGGGTACAAATAACATAAGGTTAGGTTAGGTTTCATTTTTTTTTTTTTTTATTATTATTATTATTATTTTCTGTTTGCGCAAAATAAAACAAGCCCCATTAGAACAAGCATCTATTGTAGGCCAAGAAAAAATAGTGGGTGTCTCTGAAAACGAATGTGAAACTCTCGTCCATTATTACCCACAAATCTGGTCAACCATCACCTCTACTACTACTACCACCATCACCTATATAACCTGCCAGTACTACTACTATAACTATAACTATAACACTCAAGGGCAGGTGCATGAACAAAAAAATCAGTCACATTTCTCTCAATAATCTATATGTTTGTTCTTCCTTTGTATATCTTTGCCAGCCATCCCTAACCCTCTGTCTATCACTGTCCTTCCTTTGTATTCCTTTGCCAGCCATCCCTAACCCTCTGTCTATCACTGTCCTTCCTTTGTATTCCTTTGCCAGCCATCCCTAACCCTCTGTCATCACTGTCCTTCCTTGTATTCCTTTGCCAGCCATCCCTAACCCTCTGTCTATCACTGTCCTTCCTTTGTATTCCTTTGCCAGCCATCCCTAACCCTCTGTCTATCACTGTCCTTCCTTTGTATTCCTTTGCCAGCCATCCCTAACCATCTGTCTATCACTGTCCTTCCTTTGTATTCCTTTGCCAGCCATCCCTAACCATCTGTCTATCACTGTCCTTCCTCTGTATTCCTTTGCCAGCCATCCCTAACCATCTGTCTATCACTGTCCTTCCTTTGTATTCCTTTGCCAGCCATCCCTAACCCTCTGTCTATCACTGTCCTTCCTTTGTATTCCTTTGCCAGCCATCCCTAACCCTCTGTCTATCACTGTCCTTCCTCTGTATTCCTTTGCCAGCCATCCCTAACCATCTGTATCACTGTCCTTCCTTTGTATTCCTTTGGCCAGCCATCCCTAACCATCTGTCTATCACTGTTTGTCCTTCCTTTGTATTCCTTTGCCAGCTATCCCTAACCATCTGTCTATCACTGTCCTTCCTCTGTATTCCTTTGCCAGCCATCCCTAACCATCTGTCTATCACTTTGTCCTTCCTTTGTATTCCTTTGCCAGCCATCCCTAACCATCTGTCTATCACTGTCCTTCCTTTGTATTCCTTTGCCAGCCATCCCTAACCATCTGTCTATCACTGTTTGTCCTTCCTTTGTATTCCTTTGCCAGCCATCCCTAACCATCTGTCTATCACTGTTTGTCCTTCCTTTGTATTCCTTTGCCAGCCATCCCTAACCATCTGTCTATCACTGTTTGTCCTTCCTTTGTATTCCTTTGCCAGCCATCCCTAACCATCTGTCTATTACTGTCCTTCCTCTGTATTCCTTTGCCAGCCATCCCTAACCATCTGTCTATAACTGTTTGTCTTTCCTTTGTATTCCTTTGCCAGCCATTCCTAACCATCTGTTCTATTACTGTTTGTCCTTCCTTTGTATTCCTTTGCCAGCCATCCCTAACCACCTGTTTATCACTCTCCTTCCTTTGTATTTCTTTGCCAGCTATCCCTAACCATCTGTATCACTGTTTGTCCTTCCTTTGTATTCCTTTGCCAGCCATCCCTAACCACCTGTTTATCACTCTCCTTCCTTTGTATTCCTTTGCCAGCCATCCCTAACCCTCTGTCTATCACTGTCCTTCCTTTGTATTCCTTTGCCACCTACCTCCCCACATCCCGTGACATTTTTCTGACTGTCCTGTGCCAAAAAAAGGGACAGATTCTCTATATATATATTTTTTTTATAGTCACAACATACTTCTACACATTAGTAATAGATTATACACGTGTTATACAGCCCCTTGTCTTATACATCGTTATTATAAAGTGTAACTTATTATTTTTGTATTTGAGGCGATTTGATGAAGTCGTATTTATTAATGTAATTTTATGTTTTTGGGGCTAGTCTTACCGCATGTTTTTTATGGTTGTAGTAGTAGTAGTATAGTAGTGGTGTTAGTAGTAATAGTAGTAGTAGTGGTAGTCGTAGTAATGATGATGATGATAGTAACTTCAATGACTTCAGATTTATGGTATTATATTTGGATAATTTTTATTCTTCTATCTCTTCACACACACACACACACACACACACACACACACACACACACATTATGTAAGTGGAGGTCACGAAACGCCATGTAGAGGTTACAGAGAGCCGCCAAAACACTATATAGAGAGAGAGAGCTACAGAGAGAGAGAGAGAGAGATACAGATACAGATACAGATATGCGTTGCAGGGTATTCAACCTTGTTTCGTAATTAGGACAAGGAGGGACATGGGACGAGACGTAGTAGTAGTCACTAGTGTTTATAAAAATTACTGTAGCTAGTGTTATCAATGTTACCTTGATGTTTTTACTTGTTGTATTTCTTTATTTGACTTATTATTTTCACTAGCTTGTTTGTTTTTGCATATCTTTTTTCCTATTATGTATTTATTTATGTATCTCTTTTGACCTAGAACACACTCTCTCTCTCTCTCTCTCTCTCTCTCTCTCTCTCTCTCTCTCTCTCTCTCTCTCTCTCTCTCTCTCTCTCTCTCTCTCACTCACTCACTCACTCACTCACTCACTCACTCACTCACTCACTCACTCACTCACTCACTCACTCACTCACTCACTCACTCTCACTCACTCACTCTCACACTCTCTTTCATTCATCACTTTCAATGTACCAATTTTAGTTCCCTTTTCTTTTTTTCGTATAGTAATTGCCTGCGTGTTCATTCATAATTTTCATTCATAATAATCACCCACTAACCCCATGCCTTCCTTCCCTCCCTGCCTCCAGTATACCCCCATGTCTTCCCTCCCTTCCCTACACTCACTACAACCCCATGTCTTCCCTCCCTTCCCTGCCTCCAGTATACCCCCATGTCTTCCCTCCCTTCCCTACACTCACTACAACCCCATGTCTTCCCCCCTTTCCCCCTCCCTCCATATACCCCCATGTCTTCCCTCCCTTCCCTCACTCCTACACCCATGTCTTCCCTCACTTCCCTGCCTCCAGTATACCCCCATGTCTTCCCTCCCTTCCCTACACTCACTACCACCCCATGTCTTCCCTCCCTTCCCTGCACTCACTATAGCCCCATGCCTCCCTTCCCTCCTGACAGTGAATGACGGCCCCGCAGC
Organism: Chionoecetes opilio; assembly: GCA_016584305.1. Classification (NCBI taxonomy): domain Eukaryota; kingdom Metazoa; phylum Arthropoda; class Malacostraca; order Decapoda; family Majidae; genus Chionoecetes; species Chionoecetes opilio. Next base: position 129,993 of record JACEEZ010024490.1, read on the forward strand.
CTCGGCCA
>JACEEZ010024490.1:140000-175000 GCA_016584305.1 Chionoecetes opilio
GACTACTACTTTATCATTATTATTATTATTTTTTTGCTGTACACTTATTTCAACGAGTAGAGAGAGTTTCGTACCCAAGTTGTTTCGTACCCAGGTTTTATTGGTTGTTTCGTACACTGATTTTGAGTTTTTTCGTACATACCTGGTGTCGATTCGTCACTCTAGTAATTTAGTTCAACTCTGAGCTGAGTGTACGAAACGACTATGCTTTCATATAGGCTACGAAACAACTTTTTGGTGTACGAATCTACTGGTGTACGAAACAACTTTTTGGTGTACGAATCTACTGGTGTACGAAACAACTTTTTGGTGTACGAAACAACTTTTTGGTGTACGAAACAACTTTGTGGTGTACGAATCTACTGGTGTACGAAACAACTTTTTGGTGTACGAATCTACTGGTGTACGAAACAACTTTTTGGTGTACGAATCTACTGGTGTACGGAACAACTTTTTGGTGTACGAATCTACTGGTGTACGAAACAACTTTTTGGTGTACGAATCTACTGGTGTACGAAACAACTTTTTGGTGTACGAATCTACTGGTGTACGAAACAACTTTTTGGTGTACGAATCTACTGGTGTACGAAACAACTTGTGTACGAACTGACTGCACCCCATTTCAACAGTCACAAAAGTATATTTCCTCACATATCGTCCTAATATTACAGTAATTTGCTTGTTGTCTAGTGCAACATATATTTCTGCATCCTCTTACTTATTGAAGACTATAAGAGTAACGAAAAAAAACCTGATATCTGCTAGTCTGCCCTTCCCTGTCTTGCTAAATATACTAGCCAATCACAACGCTAGTAACGAGGGCAGTGTCTTGCATAGCCTTGACGACAGCCAATGGGAGGCCGCCTTGTCTCAGCCACCACCACCAACACCACCACTACTACTTTTCTCCATCTTACCTTCCTTCCTTTCTCTATCTATACCTTCCCTCTCCTTCCCTTCCTTTCTCTACTCTCCTTCACTTCCCTTCTTTGTCACTACCTTCCCTCCTTTTCTCTACTCTCCTTCACTTCCCTTCTTTGTCACTACCTTCCCTCCTTTTCTCTACTCTCCTTCACTTCCCTTCCTTTCTCTGTCTTCCCTTCCTTTTCACTACCTTCCCTTCCTTTTCTCTACTTTTCTTCCCTTCCCTTCCTTCCTTCCTTTCTTTTAGCTTCCTTCCCTTCCCTTCCTTTCTTTTCTATCTATCTTTCCTCCTTTCCTTCCTTCTCTACCTTCCCTCCCTTCCTTCCTTTCCCTCCCTCTCCTTCCTTTCCTTTCTTTCTTTACTCTACCTTCCTCCCTTCCCTTCCCTTTCCCTTCCCTTCCCCTTCCCTTCCCCTTCCCCTTCCATTCCTTCCTTCCTATTATGCACTAATTTCTTCACGTATCCTATCATCCCTATTCGAACTGTTTTACGGTATTCTGACACTCAAAAGGTTTAGGTTTAGACTTTACAGGGTTTAAGTACTGTTCTATCGTTTTATTCATTATAGAGTGACTAGAATGGTGTTAGTAGTGAAATATACTGAGAAAAAAGTCAGATATTAGGATGGGATGAATAAACTGAGAGAGAGGGAGGGGGGTATCATGATCAATGCTTGGGAGAGACACCCCGTCACCCTTTGCTGTGTTGTCATGCAGGTTAACCCCTCTCTATCTCTCTCTCTCTGTTTGCTTCATCTCTTCACAGCCTTGTTTTTTTCCTCAAGGATGCAAAGTTTTGTTCTCGCATTCATAGTCTTGTGATAAACCTGTGTTGCTTCTAGTGATACCCATTGCGGCCTTAAGGAAGTAATACGCGTTCATGTGTGTATGTCAAGGCTGGTTGGTAGCTATAGGCCCCTCTCTCTCTCTCTCTCTTCTCTCTCTTTCTCTTTCTCTCTCTTCTCTCTCTCTCTCTCTCTCTCTCTCTCTCTCTCTCTCTCTCTCTCTCTCTCTCTCTCTCTCTCTCTCTCTCTCTCTCTCTCTCTCTCTCTCTTGTTAGGGGTGTCAGGCTGTAATCATTTAAAATTTTCGACAGGTAGGCCTTGATTTTATTCTCGCTTGTTTAATATACGAGTTTCGTCTCTCTCTCTCAATAAATTTGCTATATTTTGTGCTGCGAATTCTAATATGCCATACATTTATAAGCGCAAGGTGTTCGATGCTGCAATGACATCATCTCTTTTGTACAGTTCAGAAACCTGGCTAGTAACGTATCCGAAGAAGATCATTGCACAATACAACAGAGCCGTAAAGTGTTTGCTAGGAGTCAGGAAATATACCAGTCCGGATCTCTGTAGGATTGAATCAGGCATACAACCAGCACAAGATGTCATTGCTAGGAGGAGGCGAAATGTTCTTGAGTCACGGTTGAGGGCACCAGATGAAGGGGAACCCTGTCATTTAGCGTTCAGGTTGTGTGAGGCGGCCAATACTCCGGGATGCAGATTCTTGACACAGGCACTAAGGTATGAGAGTATTGTAAACCCACTTGACAGGGTGGCTAGACGGATTCAGGAGAAACCCCAGACTGCCTCCAAATATGTCACATACAGAACACAAATCAACGCCGGACTCTCTGTACATTCAGTGTATGTAAATAGGGATTTTATCCCGGATTATAAACGCCAAGCATTTACGAGGCTACGTACGATGTCCCATAATCTTAGAATAGAAACAGAACAGGCAGGAGAAATGGAATACCGTAAGAACTACGACTGTGTTCCTGTGTAGTGCATGCAGTGCAGGATGAGTCCCCTGTGTTGCTGCAGTGTCCACTCTCCAGCCAATGTAGAAGCAACTATGACATGCTAGACTTCTCCAGTATGGATAATTTGATGGGTACAAGGGATAAAGTAGGCTATCTGTGCAGTTCTATATATGATGTATTGAAATTATATACGTAAGGGATGTGTCACCCTAGTAGATGTGTTTCGTTTGTTTGTTTGAGGTTAATATGAAATATGTAAGAGTATAAATTTGGACAAATATGAGGAAATTATACATGTAATAAGGTAAAATGTTTGGAAACTTTGTCAATAAACTAATAATAATAATAATAATTCTCTCTCTCTCTCTCTCTCTCTCTCTCCTCTCTCTCTCTCTCCTCCTCTCTTCTCTCTTCTCTCATCTCTCTCTCTCTCTCCCCTCTCTCTCTCTCTCTCTCTCTCTCTCTCTCTCTCTCTTCTCTCTCTCTCTCTCTCTCTCTCTCTCTCTCTCTCTCTTCAGGGGTGTAGGCTGTAAGCATTTAAAATTTTCGACAGGTAGACCTTGATTTTTTTCTCGCTTGTTTAATATATGGGTTTCGTCTCTCTCTCTCTCTCTCTCTCTCTCTCTCTCTCTCTCTCTCTCTCTCTCTCTTCTCGTCCGATCGTGCCACTATTATGTCCTGCACGTGTATGTGTGTGTGTGTGTCGGCGTATCAGTTGTTAGGTGGAAGTAATCAGTACCATTATCACCGATGGTTATATGACAAGTCTTAAGGTCTTGTATAAGGTGACGTCTTGTATAAGTCAGCTGGTGAATGTTGGCACTGGTACAGGAAGATCAGGAAGATTACTGTATCCACTCATTCTTTCCTTCTTTCTCTCCTTCCCTTTCCTTCCTTCTTTCCCTCCCTCCCTTCCCTTCCTTTCTTTCCCTCCCTCCCTTTCCTTCCTTCTTTCCCTCCCTCCCTTCCCTTCCTTTCTGTCTCACCCTCCCTTTCCTTCCCTTCTTTCTCCCTTCATCCTCCCTTTCCTTCCTTCTTTCTCTCCCTTCATTCTCCCTTTCCTTCCCTTCCCTCTCCCTCCTTCTTTTCCCTCCCTTTCCTTCCTTATTTCTCTCCCTCCCTTCCTTTTCTTCCCTTCTTTTCTCTCCCTCCCTCCCTTTCCTTCCCTTCTTTCTCTCCCTTCATCCTCCCTTTCCTTCCCTTCTCTCTCTCCCCCTTTCCCTCTCTTCTCCTCCTTTCCTTCCCTTCTTTCCCTTCCTTCCCTTTCATTCCTTCTTTCTCTCCCTTCCTTTCCATCTAAAAGTTCTCCCACCCTTTCCTTCCCTTCTTTCCCTCCCTCCCTCCCTTCCCTTCCTTCTTTCTCTCCCTCCATCCCCTTCCTCTATCGTAAAAATAAGAAAAGGGAGGAAGAAGGAAGCTGAGACGGGTGTAGATGAGAGAGGAAGGAAGATAGGAGAGAAAAGAAAGGAAGGAAGGAAGCAGTAAGGTAGTAACGAGGGGGGGGGGTGCATGAGTCCCCCCCCCTCGTTAGAATCCGGTCCCCCCCCCCCCACTAGCCATTGCTGTAGTATTCTGTATGATGCTCTAATACCCACCACTGATCTCATCTTAGAATGTGCCCTTATACCCTTCTATGTGGTATGCCCCTCCGATTGCCTAGTGCCCCCCCCCCCCCAGGTGCTCCCCCATTGATAGATACTTAGGATAATACAAGATTGATGGATACCTATAGTCTATTATTTTTATTATGGTCAAAATGCAGTAAGGAAGCCACGCCCCCTGCCTCCCCTTCTATTCTACGGGGCAGCTGATTGGTGCATTCCTCGTATCATCACTACCAATCACAGTATCTTCACTACTTAACAGCGGCGTGACCACTGGACAGCGCAATCTTCACGACAGGGATTTTTGATTTTGTCACCCTCTGTAGTGAAAAGCCAGTGGTCACGCGCTGTTAAGTAGTGAAGATACTGTGATTGGTAGTGATGATACGAGGAATGCACCAATCAGCTGCCCCGTAGAATAGAAGGGGAGGCAGGGGGCGTGGCTTCCTTACTGCATTTTGACCATAATAACAAAAAATAGACAGCTATGCCATTGGAAGGAAGAGAAGTTGGCAAGCGCGTGACGTGAGGAGAGAGGAGCTGAGTGGGTGCCTTGTCAGCGGCCCTCACGCGCCCACACTGCAGAGGTGACATTGCCTTGCCTCTGACTCCTAGTACTAAGCACACAAGAACACGTAATAGAGAGTGAGTTTTGGGTACACGGCAACGACAGAGAGAGAGTGGCCTTAGCTAGTGTGTTGAGAGAGTAAGCACATAAAAAATTAAGAACACGTAATAGTGAGTTGAGTTTTGGGTACGCGGCAATGAGAGAGAGAAAGTGAGAGGGAGGGGGGTTAGCTAGTGTTGGAAAGAGAGAGAGGAGGGGGCTTAGCTACTGTTGGATAGAGAGAGAGAGAGGAGGGCTTAGCTAGTGTTGGAGAGAGAGAAGGGGGGGGGGCTTAGCTAGTGTTGGAGAGAGAGGAGGCTTAGCTAGTGTTGGAGAGAGAGGGGGCTTAGCTAGTGTTAGAGAGAGAGATAGGGGGGGGGCTTAGCTAGTGTTGGCAGAGATAATATATACATCTCCTTGTGTAATCCTACTTGTCCTCGCGGCTCGCATTATGTAAGGGACAAAGCTTTCACGTGGTTATATTATGTGTATTTCTGTGTTATTTCAGACCACACACACACACACACACGCACACGTGCGCGCGCACACACACACACACACACACACACACACACACACCTGAATTATCAATGTATAGCCTCCAATGCTTAATGTAATGATCAAATATACATGGAAGCATTTAAACGTACGATGCTATAAGATAAATGTTATTGTTATCGATTTGGTCCAAGTTATCGCTTGTGAGGCCGCGGGAGTGGAATTTGTATTGCTTTTTATATCCAAAGGGCTTTGATATAACTCTCTCTCTTTCTCTCTCTCTTCTCCTTCTCTATCTCTTCTCTCTTCAATTTATTACTATCTCCTTTCTCTCTCTTCTCTACTCTCTCTCTCTACTCTCTCTCATCCTCTCCTCCCCCCCTCTTCTCTCTCTCCTCCCTTCCCTTCCTTGCTTTTCTCTACCTCCTTTTTTTCTTTTATTGTCTTATCTTCTGTCCCTCTTCTTTCTCCTCTCTCTCTCTCTCTCTCTCTCTTCTCTCTCTCTCTCTCCTCTCTCCCTCTCCCTTCTTGCTTTCTCTACTCCTTTCTTTTCTTTATGTACCTCTCTCCTCTCTCTCTCCGCCTCCCTCTCCCTCTCTCTCTCTCTCTCTCTCTCTCTCCTCTCTCTCCTCTCCTCTCCCCTTTCTTTTCTTACCTCCTTTCTTTTCTTTTATTGTACCTCTCTCTCTCTCTCTCTCTCTCTCTCTCTCTCTCTCTCTCTTCTCTCCCTCTCTCTCTCTCTCTTCTCTCTTCTCTCCTCTCTCCCTCTCCTCTCTCCCCTTCCTTGCTTTTCTCTACCTCCTTCTTTTCTTTTATGTACCTCTCTCTCTCTCTCTCTCTCTCTCTCTCTCTCTTCTCTCCCCTCTCTTCTTTCTCCTCTCTCTTCCTCTCTCTCTCCTCTCTCTCTCTCCCCTCTCTCTCTCCTCTCTCTCTCTCTTCTCTCTCTCGTGATGATCCTTTGTCCTGTTATGAAGGTCTTGGCATGTGAGTAAGTGTGTGTGTTGTAGTACCTCCAAACTGCAATGCGCCGCGCAGTCCAAAGTCTCCTCAAGTGAAGGTTGTTTACAATGTTTAGTAATACACAAAGCCGCCGCTATCAGTGTGTTTATACGCGGGTTGACTTGCATTCAGAAGCCACCCAGGAATGTATCTCTGGTCTGTCCTAACCAGCATATAGCCTTGCTGATAACACGGCTTATGCTTAATATGGGAAAGGAGATGAGAGAAAGGGAAGGGAAGGGAGGCAGGAGAAGGGAAGGAAGGGAAGGGAGGCAGGAGAGAAAGGAAGGGAAGGGAGGCAGGAGAGAAAGGAAGGGAGGCAGGAGAGAAAGGAAGGAAGGAAGGGAAGGGAGACAAGAGAGTATGGAAGGAAGGGAAGGGAGACAGAAGGGAAGGGAGGCAGGAGAGAAAGGAAAGGAGAGAGGAAATGAAGGAAGGAAAGGAAAGACAGAGAAAAGAAAGGAAGGAAAGGAAAGACAGAGAAAAGAAAGAAAGGAAGGAAACGCAGAGAAAGTAAAGGTTTTGTTAATCATGGCTTTGTTATACAGGTTATGAGAAAAATATGTGGGCTTATTTTCGTAATGTTGTGATGTCACCTATATTTTCGTATTTCAGATCAAAGTCTAAACTAAAATATATATTATAGTTTTATAGCCAATCCATTTTTACTTATCTATGCATACTACAGATCATCCCTACACTTTTTTTCTCTCAATGCATATCTCATTAACAACAACTCTCCCTTCACAGCTACAACACCCAATGCATACCACTTTAACAACCTTCTATCTCCCTTCACAGTTACAACACCCTTTGCATAACTCTTTAACAACCTTCTTAACACCCTGTCTTTGCATACCACTACAACAACCTCCTCTTCTCCCTTTACAGTTACAACCTTCTTAACACCTTGTCTCTGCATACCACTACAACAACAACATCTCTCCCTTCACAGCTACAACACCCAATGCATACCACTTTAACAACCTTCTATCTCCCTTCACAGTTACAAGACCCTTTGCATAACTCTCTAACAACCTTCTTAACATCTTGTCTCTGCATACCACTACAACAACCTCCTCTCTCCCTCCACAGTTACAACAGCATCAAGTCGTACCTCCAGGGCGGCAACCCCAAGGTCCACCTCGGCCCGGGCCTCCACATGGCGGCCGCGGCGGAGGCGGGCGTCCTCACTCTCGTCATGACCAATCCTATCTGGGTCGTCAAAACTAGGTGAGCACACACGCACTTGTGACTTGTTGACCTGTGTTAATATTAGCTAAATTGACCCTTGTTAGCTGTCCCCACTCCACCCATGTTAAAATTAAGTAAATTGGCCCTGTTTTTTGCCCCCATTTACTGCCCCATGTCAAAATTAGGTCAGCTAGCCCTTACTCATTGCTGTGATCTGCTACTGCCCCATTTCACACATCTGCTGGTGCAATCAGAGGGTTTGTGTTGGCAGGCTAGCCCCCCTCCCCCCTTCTCTCTCTCTCTCTCTCTCTCTCTCTCTCTCTCTCTCTCTCTCTCTCTCTCTCTCTCTCTCTCTCTCTCTCTCTCTCTCTCTCTCTCTCTCTCTCTCTCTCTCTCTCTCTCTCATCTTATCTTTTTTTATCACATGCCCAAGAATACAAGAGTAAAATAATGATTAACACGAATCAATTAAACCATTACATTAAACCACAGTCCGTATCTTCCTCCACAAGTCTTAACACCCATAAAAACACAGTCCGTATCTTCCTCCACAAGTCTTAACACCCTCCCTCCTTCACCCCTTCTACAGGTTATGCCTCCAGTCCACGAGCGGCGGTGGGGGAGCGACGGCAGCCAGCGCCACCCACTACAACGGCATGGTGGACGCCCTAGTCAAGACCTACAAGTACGAGGGTGTGCGCGGCCTGTACAAGGTAAGCTGAGGGCGTCCTGGGTGTCTGTTTTATCACAGTGTTTCCTCTTATGTTCTTATTGATAGCCTTTTGTTTTCTTGTACAGTTTCCCATTATGGTTTTTTTTTTCTCCCATTTTCTTTTATGCTTGCTTTATTGATGTCTTATTTTTTTGTACTATTACTAATAACGATAAAAAATACGTGGAAATATCTCTATATATAATTATCAAACCAGAATCCATGTAGTTATGTGTTTTATTAAGCCCTTGAGTATAATTTAGCAGGCTTTTTGTTACTTTTGTTTGCCCTTGACCAGTCTTTTGTGATATGGAAAGAAAAAAAACTACATTATCAGCGCAGTCATGGGTTCTGTCTTTCCGTGTATGTGTTATATTTGAGTATTATGATCAGCGCATTGATGGGTTGTGTGTGTGCCTTGCAGGGGTTTGTGCCGGGGGTGTTTGGGGTGAGTCACGGGGCCCTGCAGTTCATGGCCTACGAGGAGATGAAGGCCCAATACAACAGGTACCGCAACCTGCCCATCGACGCCAAACTGGTGAGTACAACACAGAATTATTGACTTTTTATTATAGTAGTTTAAGATGTTTTATAGATGCTAAGGTGGTTAGTTGCCAAGAGAATTAAAGCCATTATTATATTTATTTATTTATTACAGGTAGAAGTTTAAAGTAGAGTATCATAGTAGTTTCATTATTATTTGTATTAGGTAGGTAGGTAGGTACCGTAGATAACAGTGAAGATAACAGTGAAGTCGCCAGTTCTACGTTTCTTTGTTATGTACAGACGTGTGGTGGCGTTAATACTTACATTTGTACATCCATGATTTCAGGACAGTTAGAAGGGGCTATCTGGAAAGTCTGTGTCATTTTGTGTATCTGTGGCATATTAGGGCTATAAATGAACAAATGACAAAAATAAAACCGAGTGGCGACCTCACTATACCTACTTCAGTAAAGTCGCCAGCTAATATTTTAACCCAACAGTTGAGTCGCCACTCTGGGGAATTCAGGGAAATTAGAGGTAAAGTAAAACAAGTCTATATATATTAGCTGCGCAAGATGCTTGGATATATAAAAATTCCTCTGCCAACGTGAAAATAAATTCTATTCAAGTTTGAAAGATCTGGCAAGTCTTGTGTCCTGTCGCCCGAAAGGCTACTGTTTACTGTCTGTCATCGCGCGAAGAAAAACGTGAGAAGCAAAATGCGCAACAGTTATACTTGCAGCTACAAAGCATAAAACAATGCTGAAACAGGGTAGATTATACAGCCATGATATAAACTACTGTGTAACATCTTCAGTGGCACATAAAAATCAGTAGTGATGCTATAATTCGTAATATTTGGCGCCTGGCGACTTCACTGTAGGTGGCGACTTCACTGTTATCTACGGTAGTAGATGAGGGATGTATTTGTTTATTCCAGGTTAAAGTTTAAGCTAAAATATAACAATAGTTTCATGATCTCTTCCGTCTCATCTCTCACTACGCCTGCACTTTGCCCTTTAGTGGTATAATGTATGCTTGATTGAATACCAGTGTGTTAGAATGCTGGCTCAAACAGGAATAGGCTTAGTGTAGGTAGGCTGTACAACTTCCTGGATACACATTATCTCTCTCTCTCTCTCTCTCTCTCTCTCTCTCTCTCTCTCTCTCTCTCTTCTCTCTCTCTCTCTCTCTCTCTCTCATACTCTCTCTCATACCTCTCTCTCAGTACCTCTCTCTCTCTCTCTCGCTCTCCTCTCTCTCGCTCTCTCTCTCAGTCTCGCTCTCCTCGCTCTCGCTCTCTCCTCTCTCGCTCTCTCTCTCTCTCTCCGCTCTCTCTCTCTCTCTCTCAGTACATTCCAACATATCCTTCTTTATCGTTGCTATTTCTCAGTCCACCAACCTATGTATTTATGACTCAAGGCTTTATTGATGTCCACTCTGTAGTCCCTTGCAATATGTATACACGTCTCACAACACTTTGAGATACATACTCTGCACGTTGTCATTAATTTATGTTATTACTATTGAACATGGTACATTATTGAAGAGGATTGTGGTTACTAGTGTTGCAATGGATTTTTGGGTGAATTTATGTTATGTGGAAGTGCAATGATATTTTTTGGTGGGTTGTAAATGTTAAATGGTGATATTTATTGATTTTTGTATTCAATGTGCAGTAATGATATTAATAGTAGTCTGTATTGATTACTAAGGTTATTAATATAAGGTTGTACATAAGGAACAGACATCTAGGTTCAGTTTCTATTCCGTTTCTGTAATAGTTTAGATAGTTTAATCACACAATTCTAGCAAAGTAAATATATAGTAATGTGTAATTGTGTATATCAGTTACTCAAACAAATATTCCTGCGTGAAATTACCTCTTGACCTCAAACAATGACCTTAATCCCTTCCCTTCCATTTCATTTCTCATCATGTTTATCAGTAACTCACACAAATATCCCTGTGTGAAATGACCTCTTGACCTCACACCCTGACCTTCCTGTTAATTCCCTTTCCCTTCCTTAGTTTAATCACACAATTCTAACAAAGTAAAGATGAACACTGACTTAAATCCTTCCATTTCATTTCTCATGTTTACCAGTACTACCTCAAACAAATATCCCTGAGTGAAATGACCTCTTGACCTCAAACAATGACCTCAAACCCTCACTTAATCCCTTCCATTTAATTTCTCATTATGTTTATCAGTACCTCACACAAATATCCCTGTGTGAAATGACCCCTTGACCTCACACCCTGACCTTGACCTTCCCTTACAGACCATGGTGGAGTACCTGTCCTTCGCCTCGCTGTCCAAGCTGTTCGCGGCGGTCACCACCTACCCCTACCAGGTGCTGAGGGCGCGCATGCAGGACCAGCACGCCCACTACGACAACCTCCGCCACTGCGTCAAGGAGACCTGGAGGTACGAGGGCCTCCAGGGGTTCTACAGGGGCCTCACTCCCTACCTCGTCCACGTCATGCCCAATATCTGCCTCGTCTTCCTTATATACGAGACTGTGTCGGGTAGTAGCAGCTCCTGAGGCCACTGTCATCATCACACTCATTGTTATCATCGCCGTCATCATGCCCGTGTCATCATCCTGCATCGCCCCCAACCCATTCTTGTGACTTTTTAATTATTATTATTATTATTATTTTTTTATTCCCTCCGACTTCTTCACCCATATATATATATTTTTCTCTTTCTCTCGCCCTGTTAATTAAGACTTGAGATTGCACTGGCACCCCGTGGGACGTTTTCCTCTAAGACATCCCACGGTGTGTACGTCTGAGTGTCTGGCGCGATAGTTAATATATATACATACAGAGGACTATTGATGATACTTTCTATAACTATATACATAAGGGACTATTGGTGTGAAGAGTTATTTAAGTTATTTGGACCTTGGCTATGAGTATGGTGGTTGTGTTGTGTTGTCAGGTCAGTACTGGAACCTTTGTCCACGCACTGCCCGGGTTGTGGCAAAGTGTTCCCGGAAAGAGTTCCTGAACATGTTGTATCATGTCCTGGACTTCCCTTTTTGTGGCTGTGGACGGACGACTCACACTGCTCCTTTATGCACTTCCCTAGCCCTCAGGAACCACTGGGCCTCGTGTAGGGTTGTAGTGGTACTCAAAGGAACCACTGGGCCTCATTTAGAGTTAGAGTGGTACTCAAAGGAACCATCGGCCTCATTTAGAGTTGTAGTGTTACTTTTATGCATACAAATAGGGACAGAATTCCTCATGCGGAAGGCTTTTAAGTGGCTGCATAAGAACATAAGAAAACATGGAAAAGTAAATAAGGAAGCTACAAGAGGCTGCGAGACCTACACGTGGTAGTTCCTCTTACTAAACACTACTTATGTAGAGTCGTAGTGTTATGCATTATTATACAAATCGTGACAGAATTCCTTATGCTGAAGTTACTTGATAGTTTATTCGGCTTGGTGTGATATAATAATGTTCATAATCAATTCTACAGTCATACACGAAGACTATAAGTGGCTGCACTGTGGCCTGTACTAATTATTATGCCGTGCTGTCATGAGTCTGTGTATCATTCCTATAGTCTGAACATGAAGGACCTTTAGAATCAACACTTAGATGGTATACTACTATCACTGCTTCATCCCTCAATTGTCCTCTGAAGCAAGCACTCAAGGATTGAAAATGTACTTTGATACCTGTGTAAATCTTGGCTGTGGTGCTATGGTGCTATGGTGCTTGTACAGTGTGCTTATATTGACCTATAGTGGTGTGAAATAGAAGGGTGATGAAGTGTAGTGAAGTGAAGGGTGGTGAAGTGTTTTTTTGAAGGGAGAAAGGTGATGAAGAAGTATAGTGTAGTGTGAAGTGTAAGTGAAGGGTGATTAAGTGACATAAACAAACCCACAAGGCTGCTGGTTCAGTCTTGTCAGTCGTTAACAGTGGTCCCTGTTCATAGTAATAGTCGTTAACAGTGGTCCCTGTTGATAGTAATAGTCGTTCCTCGTGGTCCTGAGAGCTAAGGAAGAACAACATTTGGAGCAAGTGTAAAGGCGTCTTATTATATACATGTACCTTGATATATATAGCTGAGTAATTATTGGGTGTTGTGCTGAGGTGGTGATGCAAGGGAACACACAGTAAACATATGCCGTGTGTGAGTGACTAGTGCAAATATTCGTGTGTGTATATATGTACGTACACAGCTATATCTATTCAGTCGCCTTGTTAAGTAAGTTTTCCTTTTTTCCGTTCACACTTCGCAGCTCAAAGAGGAGAGCGAGTGCAATGCGTGTCAATGCAATTTACATACTATGCGTTACGGAGGGTTCGTATTTATGTCCCCGCGGTGTTGTGCTCGGTGCATACTCTGTTTATTATTGTTAGTGAGGGTGATAGCGGAGGACCTTCCCTCATGCCTACTGGAACTGTCAACACCACGCCCCCTCCCTGCCCCGTACACACCCTGTCTACTGTCAATAACACTATAGTCGTCACTGTACTAATGTCGTCAGGTGAATATTACAAATTTTACCATCACTATAGACTTGTATGTGCCATTGAATACAGGTACATAATAAAAACTACTGTTCATGCCTCTTATATGGTACATACAAATCTGTAGTGATGCTAAAATTCGTAATATATGATGCCTGGCGACTATAGTGTTATTGAGGGTAGTTGGTCTGGTCCCTGTCACACCTTGTCTATGTACTGTTAAGTCTCCCTCTAGTCAGCACTGTCACCCCCTAAGACCGTATGTCTACAGGCCGTGTGTCCCTGTATGCTATTGAACCCACAGGCACCAAGTAAGCTAAGAGGGTGAGATGTTTCAGTAAGAGAGAATGACAACACTGCAGTACATGGGTCTTAACTCTATGTTGTTACCGGTGATATCTGCAAATCACACTCGTTAGGTAATTACTCATACTCGTTATTCATCACTAACCCCCCCCCCCCCTTCCACCCCCCTAGCCCTGCCCTGAGTCATCGTAAATCAACTATGTATACTAGACAAAAGGTCGTTGATGTCAGAAGAGCGAGAATTATTGATGAGCGAAAGAGCAAATTTTCTATATTTTCCTACCACTGTGAATGCCCGTATGTAGAGGTGTGTAATTACTATGTACTTTTAATTAATTGATTAGTGTCATTAGGTCATTAGGAGGAGGAGGTCCTTGTGATGTGGAGACAGACAGCTGCTGTGATAAATACTCATGATATTTTTCTTAACCAATCATCCCCAATCGATTCAGACCTGTGATTAGAAGTGAAGCGACATGACGTTTTATACTTTTTCTCTCTTTTTATTTAGAAGTGAGGGCATTGTTGATTTCTCATAAGAGGAGGATGTTGTTTTAAGCCTCTCCCACACTTGTTCCTGGCATGGATCAGCTGTTGTGTGCTGGAGAAGCTGCCACACATGCACACACACATACACACACACACGCACACACATACATACATCTCCCTTGTGGATGAATGTGATCAGAAACTGTCATGAATACCACCACTGAATTTTATAGAAAAAATATATGAAGTCTGCCCAGCACTTCTGAGTTTTCTTTACCCGTGTCTGAGTCGTCTCCTGCGCAAGGGCCTTCCGTCTGTCCGTCTGTCCCAGGTAAGGCGACAACCACGCTCCTCTGCCTCTCTAGAGTAACCTAAAACACTGCTCTAAACCCTCCGCTAAGCACCTTTCACGCATTGCAGAAACTAGTAAATACTAATGCGTCTATTGTAATGCTCCTCTGCCTCTCCAGAGTAACCTAAAACACTGCTCTAAACCTTCCGCCAAAAACCTTTCGCGCATTGCAGAAGCTTAAATAATACTAATGCGTCTGTCTATACTTAAGTAAATACTAATGCGTCTATTATAATGCTCCCTTGGCTCTAAGTAAATACTAATGCGTCTATTATAATGCTCCCTTGGCTCTCTAGAGTAACCTAAAACACTGCTAAATGAATGGACACTGGATGTTGAATGTTTGTATGGGGAAGTTAAGGACAAGCATTCAGGACAGTTAAGAGGATGGACATTGATATACTAGTCTTTTTATTTGCTCCCTGCCTTTGTATTCTAATAGCGCCTTGCTAAGTTGAATGGTCACCTGCAACTTGCTATACAGTCACTTCTGTTGCATACTCAAGTCTTTCTTCAATACCCCATCGCATGTTTTCCTTGACGTACCCGCTTTGCACTAGTCTGCTGTCTCAAAATGTGTATGTTATACTATATATATTTTTGTCCCTGTGACTCGACCAATGCAATCTCTTTTCTTATCAGTACTTCATTCATGCATTCACCTCCTACTCACTCTTGCAACACTTGGAATTCATGCTTTCACCCCCTGCTCCTCACTCCTCTCAAGGCCAAGGAAACTGAAAATAAAGAGAAAGTCTAAATCCCCTTGGCCTTGATGCCTCTTATGTTTACTTGTGTACAAATCGGGCACTTCAAAATATGGGCGTATATTTTTGTGTACGTATTTAAATTTCTCTCTTTACATGACTGATCAAAAAAAATTCCATATGGTATTTTTTTGGGGGGGATTCTAAAGAACATATTGATTTGATGTAGAAGATATATATTTATCTATCAAGTTTTAACAAAGACTAAAAAACTAAAAGAACTGATGACATTATGTGAAAGAATGACATTAATTATATATAGAGAACTACATATACCCATAGTAAAGCTTAACTACGAATAAATAATGTAATAAATAGAACATGCATATAAATACACATCAACCAAGACACTACACCTGCCTGATCTATTACCTCTCAGATGATTATACTTTCCTTTACTCTTTCCTCACAGACATACTTTAACGCCTGTTCTTTTTCCTTCACAGACTCAATGGCATCCTGGGTTTCTACAAAGGCCTGTCGCCCAATCTGATGCGCGTCGTCCCCGCCACGGCCATCACCTTTCTCGTCTATGAAAAATCCTCGCATTTTCTCCTCCAGAGGCGAGACGATGCGTCCCCCGCCTCCCAGGACCCAGCGAGCACCTCTCAGGACCCAGCAAGCACCTCCCAGGACCCATCAAGCACCTCTCAGGACAAATCAAGCACCTCTCAGAACACAGCGAGACACCTTGAGGCACCCCAGAAGGAAGATAAGTAGTAGGTGTTGAGGTTCAAGAGACAATTATGCATTTTTTTTCTGTTCAAGGGGTTGTGTGTTCTGCCGTGGCTTCCAGTGGGTGGTGTGCCCCTAGTGATGGTTGCAGAGGGTGAGGCATGGACAGGGTTGGCAGCGATGGGTGGTGCTGCTGGCGGAGGCTCCTGGTCCCTCTGTTACGCGTGAGTCAAGGACAAGTCGAGGAGGCGCGCCAAAGATCCTCAATGCTGTAATTAAGGTTTAAGGAACTGTTCTTTGCGCTCGTTACTACTGTGTCACGTCTTAGTTCTCGTCGCGGAAATGTCTTTTTTGCAGCCCTTGTGTTTGGTTCCTGTGACTTGGTTATGACTCAGGGTGAATACCACTGTAAATATCATCCTGATTTCTGTGTGTGTGTGTCAGTACCCTTGTGTGTGTGTGGGACATGTGGGTGACCAAGCAGTCTTGGGGGTGCAACAAAGAGGGTCAAGGGAGGGCATGGGCATGAAGGGGCGGTCACAGGCGTCCCATGGCGGCCAGCAAGAGGCAGTTCTGAGCTGTGATGGCCAGGAGCTCCGAGGGCGGCACCCCCGGGGACACCACAGACTCGCATATCTGGCGGAGGAGCCTTGGTGCCCTGGGCGCGGGGCCACCGAGGGCTTGCCTCAGGAGGGGTATGAGGTGTTGGGGGTCACCCTCCTGCAGGGTGTGGAAGAAGGCGGGGTCCAGGCTGCCCCCCACCTCGGCCTCCACCCTCGCGATGCCCGCCGCCAGCAGCGCGCCGCGGCTGTGCCTCAGGTAGTCCAGCACTGCCGTGGCCTCTCCCGGTGCGGCACGGCGGCGGCGGCGGCCTGCAGCCATGACGGAGAGGGCGGGCACGAACACGGGCGTGGCGATGGCCAGGGTGAGGCCCAGGGCCACCGCGCCCGCCGCCACCAACATGCAGGCGCCGCTCTCCCCACATTTCAGTCCTCCTCCTGCGCCTCCTGCTGGGGCAGCAGCTGCAGCGGCGTCTTGCTGAGGCAGCGAGCTGACGATGTCCTCCGGCGAAGGCGGCAGCGGGGCGGGAGGGAGGGCCGGGGGCGAGGGTGGCAGGGCGGTGCCGGGAGGGTCGTGAAAGGGGCCGTGCAGGGCGGGCACGTAGGGCGCCTGGACGGGGGGGAGGGGCAGGGCGTGTTGTTGTTGTGTGTTGTGGTGGTGGTGGTGCAGGAGGCTGGCCAACACCATCTCATCGGAGGGCGGCGCCCCTAGCTGCTGCTGCTGCTGCTGCTGCTGGAGCCACTGTAAGTACTGGCTCATGGCCGCCAGGTGGACCAGGGAAGGCGTGGCCGGCCTGGCCATGTCTTCCTGCGTCAGCTGGCTCACGATGTGGCTGAGGTCCAGCCCCGGCGGGGGGTCATCGAGACCGGAGGTGTCCGCGGGCGGCGGGAAGGAGTGATCGAAGAGTGGGTGGGCGGGCGTGGGGGAGTGTGTGGGAGGCGACGGGGAATGGGCGGGGATAGAGGAGGAGTGGGTGGGATGAGAGGGATACTGGGCGGGTTGAGAGGGATAATGGGCGAGTTGAGAGGGATAGTAGGAGGGTTGAGAGGGATAGTAGGAGGGTTGAGAGGGATAGTAGGAGGGTTGAGAGGGATAGTGGGGGGGTTGAGAGGGATAGTAGATGTGGATAGAGGGAGAATGAGCGGGGGTGGAAGGTGAATGGGAGGGATTAGCGGAAATTTGGTTTGATACAGAATGATTGGGATCGGGAACAGAATGGGCGGGAGGGGAAACAGACTGGGTGGGAGTGGGAGGGGAATGGGTGGGAATGGAAGAAGGTTGGGGTGGCGTGGGAGCAGAGGTGGTGGTGGTAGTAGTGGAAGTGGACAGGTCTGGCGATCCACTGGACTCCTGAGGGTGGGGTGGCGAGTGGAGGGGCGGCAGGGCGAAGGGGGAGGCAGGGGGCGGGCCGGCGGGGTCAGGCGCGGGGTCATAATCGAGGTAGTGATGGTAGTAGGGGTGGCGGTCTGGAAGGGGGTCTTTAGAAGCCATCATGTGGTATACAGCCGCTTGGTGGGATGTCCCAGTGTCCTGCTGAGGCATTTCCACCTTATAATCATTCGCGTAGGAGGCAAATAGGAGAGGATCCTGCGTGTTTAGAATATTAAGGATCTGTAGGTTGGTTAGGATCTCTGCTATATCCTTCGGAGGGGTGGGAAGACCAGCGATGGAGGATATATAGCTGTGTTTCCTCGGCGGGCCCTTGGGAAGGGGGACTGTAGGATCTGACATGTCCTTATCGTTAATCCTCGTGGACACAGCAGCTTGGGGAGGCAAAGGACCCAACAACACGGAATTCCCGAAGTTAGCATAGGCATCCTCCTCGTGCAGATGGCGACCTCGAGATGTTTGGTCAGTAGTTCCTCCTCCCGCTGTCCCCGCCACGCCAGCCACACACATCACCACCACCCAAGCACCTCCCATGCCTCCCACTGGGCCCCCACCTCCCGTGTGCCCAGGGCTGGAAGGGCAGAGAGAACCTGTCACAGAGAGAGAGAGAGAGTCATAAGAACATAAGAAAATAAGGAAGCTACAAGAGAACGCGAGACCTACACGAGGTAGTTCCTGTTACTTAACTCTACCTATATCCACCTCTCTTCCCCATCCATGAATTTATCCAGACTCCTTTTAAAGTCCCCAATAGACTCCGCATTGACCACCTGACGACTGAGTCCATTCCAATCATTCACCACCCTATTTGTGAACCAGTTTCTCCCTATTTCCTTTTTAATTTCTCCCTATTTCCTTTTTAATACTATTGATTACCAAGCTATCGAGATACCTGTGTGTGTTGAGAGAGAGAGAGACAGAGAGAGAGAGAGAGTCTTCTAGCATCTTCCACTCTTATCTACTAGGACACCTTCGGGAGGTAGTGGGAGGTGCAGCAGTGGGTCAGGGAACACCTAGGGAGGAGAAATTTGTGTGGAGAGTAGTAACTGTTACTCCCCCCAGGGTCCTCTCTCTCTCTCTCTCTTTGTGTCTGATACCCTCACTTGTGTACACTTCTCTCTTCTCTCCCTCACCGTTTCACTCTTTCTCTGTAAGCCCTCCCATAGACCACTATACCTTTACAGTGGTCTATGCTCCTCCCCTTTGTCATGCTTTGCCATACTGCCATATGACCTCGGATGTCTGGCACATTTTCCCTTTTTAGCATTAATTCAATTAAAATTCTCTCTTCTCTTCATATTTTCTTACTTTCTCTAACCTGCATTCTTCACTCACTCACTATCTTAACTTAAACTTCCCATTCACGATACACTACACTATACACCACACACACACACACACTGAAGTAAACGTTTGTTGCTAACTAAACATTACTTGAACGTTTACAGCGCGCGGCGAAAAAACTTCCTAATATTGAAAGTGAAACAAAACCTAACTTTTTTAACACTTCAAACAGAAAATATAAGAAAAAACAAGGAACAGGATTCATAAAAGCCAACAGTTAGACCCAAACCTCGAAAATCTTCACAAACACAACACATACAGCACAAATAGAAAGTTTCCCAGATCTTTCCTTTACTATAAACAATTCTATGTTGTTAGCCATAAAATTACGAAAAGTAACTTAATACACAAAATTAGTTAGTCGACAAGGATACTAAACATGTCATATCTATAAAACATTGCTTATAGTCACTAAAAATCGTCTAATGGTACCCAAATTACAATGGAAATAACGTTCTGGGTCTCAAGGGGTTAATTAATAGCATACCCAAATCTTACTATAATGTAGCTACACTTACTGTAGGTGGGTATAAGGGGTAGAGTTAGGTCAGAAGATGTGAGCTGGGTACTGTAGGATAGAGAGCTAGATCTGACCTGCCCTGCCTCTGCCTGTTCCACACTGATTCTAACCCCACGTTGTAGCTACGTCCACCTAGGTTTGTGGGAGGGGAGGGTGGGTGGGGAAGCCTGCAGGGAGAGAGAGAGAGAGGGAGAGAGGGAGAGAGAGAGATCACTGGGTGGAAAGTGGAAATATGAAGCAAAGGGTCAAAAAGAAAGAAAATTAAAGCAAGAACTATATATGCCTGCAGGAGAGAGAGAGAGAGAGAGAGAGAGATCCCCGGGTGGAAAGTTGAAATATGAAGCAGAGGGTAAATAAGCAGGGAAATTAAAGCAAGAACTATAGAAAAAATACGAAGAGAGAAGTAATTTTTATCTCCGAAAGATAAATGTAGTTTTAAACGCTATGTATGAGATGGAAAGATGGCATTTTACCGCGGTTCCATTATGTGTATTCGTGGATATAGTTGTAATACGTTTAATGAAAAAAACCCAAGGTCAGTGACTGTGGAATTTCTTTTTATCAGGTGAAAAAGAGAAAGCCTGAGAAAGCAAAGTTTATAATGTCAATATGGCAGGTTATTAATCTGAGCGTGTTTAATAATTTCACTTCACAAAATCGTACAGCGCCTGTGAGAAAACACTATTAATGATATGATAAGGAAATGCAATGAACTGGGTTAAGGTGATAGACAGACATATATATATAGACACACAGACAGACAGACAGATAGGTAGATAGATAGACAGACAGACAGACAGACAGACAGATATATAGACAGACATATATATAGACACACAGACAGACAGACAGATAGATAGATAGATAGATAGACAGACAGACAGATATATAGACAGACATATATATATAGACACACAGACAGACAGACAGATAGATAGATAGACAGACAGATAGATAGACAGGCAGACAGACAGACAGGATGTGAGGTAGGGAGGGAATTAAGGTTATGTTTGCTGGTCTTAAGTCTTCCCTGGTATACTATGTCACTATAATAATCATCTAATACTTTGCAGCACCACTACTACCGCAAGATATAACCAGTAGGCCTATCACTCGATCCATCCCTTGCACTGCAAAACTATGAAACTATTATAAGTAGCTCCCTGTTTCTATTTTTCCCACCTTTCTACGACATTAATTCTTTCAAGAGAGGAGTGTCAAAATACCACAGAGGCAAAGAAAACCTCTGTGCAAGATACCTTCCTAACTAATACCCCCCCCCCCCCCCCCCGGCCCCCAGAAGCACACCCAGGGGCAAGTTTTTTCACAAAGCGAATTTGCAAAAGTAGGCAAACGGAATGTTTTTTTCTTTTACTGTTAATAATTGTACAGTCAGGGTAGGTTGAGGAACACAACCTATTATATATAAGCCACCAACCAACACCCACGCTTATAGGTGCAATCCCTCCCCGCCCCGCCCCGCCCCGCAGTGTGATGGCGTCGCCTTGCTTCTCACCATTCACCGCAACACCCTTCAGAGTCTTCTCCGCAAAGCCAGGTAAGAACTGCTAACCTACATACCATAGTCTAATATCCTGCTTTGTAGGGAAAGTGTGAGCAGGCAGGTGTCTCCTAGTAACCATTAGGGTGTTGGATGACGCATTAAAGTGATGTACAGACTGCAGTGGCGTGGCGGCAAGGGAAGGAGTGAGAAGCCGATATCGGATATGGCCCTCCGACTGTCCATGGCTTACCGCAGCTATTCTGTATCATGCCCACCACTGATCTGATCTTAGAATATGCCCTAATACCCTTCTCTGTGGTATCAGAGTGGCCCCTGAGCTACGCTTGCCTAGTGCCCCCCTTACTCAGCTGTGCCCCCCATAGATACGTACTAGCTAGCTACGCCACTGAATGACTTGTGACCGTGGTAAGTTTTGATTAGCGGTCCTTGCCCCTATCCCCCCGCCTGGCTTGTGGCGCCACGCCCCTAGCCCTGCCGCTATGGCCAGGGCCGTGGGTGGCCAGACAGTGCCAGGGCCATCGCACACCAGCCCGATATTACAGGGGTAACATTTTGGTAGTGGGCATTCACCGATTTCGAGAACGACACTTGGTTTTCTAGAATCGTTTTGATGTGTTTTGCATGAATCTGGCACTCGTTTTTGTCGGAAATAAATGTTTGTTTACAGGTGTGGGGGGTGAAGGATACAAACTTCGTCTAATGTAACAAAGTTCATTATACATGGAAATGGTCGGAAATAGCGAACTTTCACCTCATATAACGAGCAAAGTTTGTTACGTCTATGCGAAAAGTTTGGATGCCTCGGTCATAATGGACTTTCGGATATAACGTCACCCCCTTCCCCCATTGTTTTGTTAAGTGAGGGTTTACCGTATTCATTTCCGACGTCTGATGTAGGGATTATAAATACTTTAAATGGTCAGACCTGCAAGGGGAGGACAGTTATTGCCTTGTATGGTATTAAACTGCTCTAGAACTATTTATTTTTCTTTAATTAAAATTCGCCCCATACTATTTATGACCCTTAAACCACATCAAGAAATTGCTCTTTCCATTAACCCCTTCAGGCCCAGAACGTAATTTCCATTGTAATTTGGGTATCATTAGACGATTTTAATGAGTATAAGCAATATTTTATGGACATGACCTGTTTAGTATCCTTGTCCATTAGCAAATTTGGTATATTAAGTTACTTTTTATGGCTAACAACAGACGATTTTATAAAGCAAATGAAAGACCTGGGCGTGAAGGTTAACACCCGTAACATCTGTTCCTAATTTTGTGTTTTTTCTTCATCCCAGGACAGCCCAGCATCGCACCCTTGTCAGCAGACCGGGGGCAGCATGGCGACAGTGGGAGGGACAGATGGTGACAGTCACGAAGAGGATGGACCAAAACCAGGAAAAAAACAAACTCATAGATGTACGTGTTATCTTATCGTGTGTCAAATTAGCCAATAAGTGCATACCCATTAACCCCTTGAGGCCCAGAGCGTAATTTCCATTGTAATTTGGCAACCAGTAGACGATTTTTAGTGACTATAAGCAATATTTTGCAATTCTGCCCTTCCCAAATTTGCAATATTTAAAAAAAAAAGAAGATTTGCTTGTAAATTAGTTCCCTGCAGTTTTCGGGCATGCTGAACACGAATCTGGAGTCAGTTTTCAGTTACATTGATTATAAGTCCCTATTTCAGCCAATTTCAGCCTTGATTGTTTTTTTAAATAACCGAGAAAATAGCATATTCGTACATTTGGTTTTGGTGAGTACAAGTAATATAATCTGTGCTTTTTTGGCAAGGTTGAGTGAGTTCTTATTGTGTGGAGGGGCTGGAGGTAACCATTGGATATTCGGACTTTCGGCTAGAAATTTAGTTAGAGAGGGTTCACTGTAATGGATAAATTATATACTCTTGATCTTCCTTTCAGTCTTAGTGTGTTGCCAGAACTCCTATGAAGAAGTTTATACCTGGTGCCTTTGTTATTTGAATGATATTAATTGATTATGATTTTTCATTGATTTAAACTTGAATTGAGAATTGAAACTAGTCCTATGACTTCACTATGTGATTTTAGTATGAACACTTCTCGCGCGGAGAGGTACTAGAAATGGGGATGAATTTAAGTGGAAGGGGTAGAGTTAAGGTTAAGGGAAAGGGTATGAGTTCAGGGAAGTGCTGCCACCAGCTCAAGCGAAGTAGTTCTCTGTTTACTCCCTGAGCACGTGAATAGATATATAGATTTATCTTGGTAGTCGTGATTGATACGTGGAAATACCCAGTAAGCTGACTCTGAAACCCAAGCAGAAAAGATTTATATAAAAGAACCAAGAAAAAAAATTTGGTCGAGAAAGGTGAGAGGGAGGAAGAAGAAGAAGCAAACAGCAGGTAAGATTGCTGGTGCTTTCTCGGATGTTAATGGAATGAAGGTAAAGATAGAGGAGAGACGAGTAACCCCTTGAGACCCAAAACGTAATTTCCTTTGTAATTTGTGTACCATTAGACGATTTTTAGGGAATATAAGCAATTTTTTATAGATATGACCTCAGTTTGACCTGTTTAGTATCCTTGTCAACTAACTAATTTGGTATATTCAGATACTTTTCGTTATTTTATGGCTGGACAATATAGGAATATCATTTACCACACACATATTCTGCATCTGTTGCAATGTAATTTAGTGTTCTCTTTCTTTCAGATACTGCCATCATTGCTTTTGAATAAAGAGTTTGAGAAGCAAGTAGTTGTATACTTATCTAGATAGACAAGACGACTTTTTTTTTTTAGCAAAGGAAAGATCTGGGCGTGAAGAGGTTCAGATGAAGAACGCTATGCCTTTAGATAGCGTCTCCTGACACCTGACTATTCCCTAAGAGACGGAGCAGCTGACTGGAATGAATGGAATGAGACAATAGATGTGACAGTTGAGTACACATGGAATTAATGGAATGAGACATCAGATGGAACAACTGTCTTCACATGGAATTAATGGAACGAGGCAGTAAAGAAGAAAAGGAAAAGGAAACGAAAGAAAAAGAAAAACCAGGTAGACTAAAGCGAGTGGAAGGAAGAGAGGAAGACAGAAGAGGAGGTGCCTGCCAAGAACACTCCTAACACTGCCTTTGACTCACCACAGAAGGGGACAACCCAGGCCACAGGAGATGATTGACTGTCTATATATCAATCCATTAATGTAAAGGACACAGTAGTATGGGTGTGGGAGTAATGAGTGGTGAGGTGTGGGTGTGGGAGTAATGAGTGGTGAGGTGTGGGTGTGTGAGTAATGAGTGGTGAGGTGTGGGTGTGGGAGTAATGAGTGGTGAGGTGTGGGTGTGGGAGTAATGAGTGGTGAGGTGTGGGTGTGGGAGTAATGAGTGGTGAGGTGTGGGTGTGGGAGTAATGAGTGGTTGAGGTGTGGTGTGGGAGTAATGAGTGGTGAGGTGTGGGTGTGGGAGTAATGAGTGGTGAGGTGTGGGTGTGGGAGTAATGAGTGGTGAGGTGTGGGTATGGAGTAATGAGTGGTGAGTGTGGGTGTGTGAGTAATGAGTGGTGAGGTGTGGGTATGGAGTAATGAGTGGTGAGGTGTGGGTGTGGGAGTAATGAGTGGTGAGGTGTGGGTGTGGGAGTAATGATGGTGAGGTGTGGGTGTGGGAGTAATGAGTGTGAGGTGTGGGAGTAATGAGTGGTGAGGTGTGGGTATGGGAGTAATGAGTGGTGAGGTGTGGGTATGGGAGTAATGAGTGGTGAGGTGTGGGAGTAATGAGTGGTGAGGTGTGGGTATGGGAGTAATGAGTGGTGAGGTGTGGGAGTAATGAGTGGTGAGGTATGGGTGTGTGAGTAATGAGTGGTATCATTTGACTCCTTTTTTCATTAAATTGTCCTTTTGCCATGGGTTTGTCCGTTTTTATGTCCTAATTATGGGTTACTTGGATCTGTCAACTAAAGCTAATCACAACTCAAGCTCAAGAAGAAGAGAATCAGCTGTTTCAGGAGGTGAGTCTTGAGTCTGACATTATTAGTTTTTTACACCTGTTTTCACCTCTCCCGGGCTATGACCATTATATTACCGGGTAGCATGCACTTATAGCAAGCCCTAGCACACGGTGAGCCTATAGACATCCCATGATATAGAGCGGAACAGAGAAAACTTGTTCGTGTGGGACGGTATCAGAATGAGAAATCAAATATGAGATGTAAGATTTTGATGATATTGTTGGCTTTACGTCGTATAATCATCGTTTCTTTATGTTTTCAGTGTATTTTGTGGGTTGTATAATGTGGTATAATAAGATATTCATTCATGCCTTCACTAGGAAGTTATTAATTATGATGTAGTACGTGTATAATGAAGGAAATGCATGAGAGGATGATGAGGGGTGAGGTATGGAAAGGCTGGGGTAACAATTTTGGTATTATTCTAGATGAACACCGAATTCTTTTTGGTGGAGGAAACAATGTTTTTCTGGTGAGTTTTGATGTTTTGAATTAATCTGCTGACCTTTTCTGTGGCAAATAATATATATTTTTTTTCTTCTTAGAGAAGAGGTTAGGTTAGGTATAGGTTAAGTTAGGCATAGGTTAAGTTAGGCATAGGTTAAGTTAGGCATAGGTTAGGTTAGGTAGGTTCAATTTGTTTTTTGGACATTATTGTAGCAAAAAAAAAAAAAAAAAGGATTTGCGACAGAAACGGTTAGCAGATTCATTCAAAACTCATCAGAAAAAAATAGTTTTGTTCCCCAAAGGAAGTTCGGTGTTCATCTGGAAATTTACCAAAAATTTAGTTTATGACTTGCAAGATTTTCAGACAAGTTCGAATTTTTTTCGTTTAATATGTGATGATTATCCTAATGGAGATAGTTTTTTTCCTGTGCAAACCTATAAAAAGTGTGTAAGGCTTGAGGACACTGAGAATATGAGAGGTTTCCACACACACACACAGACACAGACACAGACACAGACACACACGCGCGCGTATAAATATTTAATTCCTCATTCCAGACTTGTGAATCTTCCTCCAACAAATACACATCCTTCATCTGATCTAACCATCCTGCTGTAACATCCCATTCCTTTCCCCTTCCCTCACCGTTTTATTCTCTCTAACCCCACCCCCCTTTGTTATGCTTTGCCATAGTGCCATATGACCTCTGATGTCTGGCACATTTCCCTTTTTTGGCATTAACCCCTTGAGACCCAGAACGTAATTTCCATTGTGCCATTAGACTATTTTTAATGAATGTAAGGAATATTTTATAGATATGACCTGTTTAGTATCCTTGTCCACTAGTTAATATGGCATATTCAGTCACTTCATAATTTCATGGCTCAATAACAGACAATTTTATATAGCAAAAGACAGATCTGGGCGTGAAGGGGTTAAATCAATCAATCTTCATTCCAGGCACTCCCGTATCCCCAGACCAAAACCTCCCGCCAAGAACAGAAAGAGGTGTACATGATATAATGGCTTCCTACTTTGACGAACATAACTGCCAGCCTCTCGGCCCCGGACAGACCCCAGACCACCACCTGCACTTCGCCCGCCTGCTGCTAGACACGGGCTACTGGCAGGTATATACTGAAAGACCCTCTGTGGCAGGTCATTTTTCTGTTGAGGACATTCCTAAACCCAAACATCCCTTCAAAGGAACTACCTCGTGTAGGTCTCACGGCCTCTTGTAGCTTCCTTATTTTCTTATGTTCTCAATACTTCTTTCCTCTAGTAGCTTCCTTATGTTCTTACGTTCTCAATGGCCCGTACCAAGTCATGATGAAGGTCGAGCGAAGACCTTCGTTGACTGAGGAAGGGTATCATAATCTTTTTCGGAACAAAGAGCAGCGACGACGGGCGACGGGCGACGACGTTCCGAAAAATATCCCTTTTATGCCCTTTCTCAGTCAACGAAGGTCATCACTCTACCTTCATCATGACTCTTGGTACGGGCCAATACTTCTTTCCTCTTGTAGCTTCCTTATGTTCTTATGTTCTTATGTATGAGTGAGTCTTCTAATACAGTTACCCTCCTACAGGACACTCGGTTTTCCCAGATGTCAGGGATGGGGGAGATGTCACCACCACCCGCCTCCAAGGAAGTCGTGGAGAGCCTTCCCACCATCACCACACACAGGAAAGGTGAGAGGAGAGAGGCTGGTGACTCCCGTCCTGCCTCATATCTACCTGTTCTCTCACTCTTATATCTTATTGCTTGCCCTACACTCTCCATCTTACCCTACATCCTCCTCCTTACCCTACACTCCTTCCTTCCTTACCCTACCCTACACTCCTTCCTTCCTTACCCTACCTACACTCCTTCCTTCCTTACCCTACACTCCTTCCTTCCTTACCCTACCTACACTCCTTCCTTCCTTACCCTACCCTACACTCCTTCCTTCCTTACCCTACCTACACTCCTTCCTTCCTTACCCTACCCTACACTCCTTCCTCTTATTACTATTATTTTTTTATTTATTTTTTTATTGTTGAATTCTTATAGGTTTTACAGTCAGGAGTTTCAGCTGGACTACTGAGAACTATCTTTGACTTTTCAGGAATGTGTAGATTATTCCTAGCTTAACATACATACAGGGGTTACTATTCTAATTTTATATTTCTCTATTCCACTATTCCACTACTAATGGAATTGACATGTAGTACTTGGACAACATGATGGGTTACTATTCTAATTTTACATTTTATATTTCACTACTACTAATTTATATATAGACATAGTTGAACTGAAGCATCCTAGGGTTTACAGGTTTACAGTTACCCTACCCTCGCCTTCTTCATTCACTCTACCCTCTCCTAACCTAACCCAACACTATATCTTCCCTCTCCAGGCAGCCAGTGTTCCCTCTTCTTTTTCTTCCCTCTCCCTCTTCTTCTTCCCTCTCCCCTCTTCCTAATATCCTGCCCCCATGTCACTCCTGCCCGTTCCAGTTCCTTCCCTCATTTGTCCTCCCTTTCCCGACCTCCCTGTCTTGCGGACATTCTCCCGGAATCCCCCTCCTCCTCCCTGGAAAATTTTACCTCCTTCCTCCAACAAATCCACATCCTACATCTGATCTAACCATCCTGCTGTAACATTCCGTTCTTTCCCCTTCCCTCATCGTTTCACTATTATTCTTTAACCCTGACCCTTGATATGCTTTGCCATAGTGCCATATGACCTCTGATGGCTGGCACATTCACCTTTTTTAGGCATTAAATCAATCAATCTTCCCTCTTCTTCTTCTCTTGTAGCTTCCTTATATTTTCTTCTTATTCTTCCCTCTTCCCTCTTCTTCAACTTCCCTCTTCCCTCTTCATCTTCCCTCTTCATCTTCCCTCTTCTTCTCTTGTAGCTTCCTTATATTTTTCTACTTCTTCCCTCTCCAGGCAGCCAGTGTGCCGTGTGCCTAAAGGAGTGGCAGTCAGGGGACACAGGACGCGAGCTTCCCTGCACTCACTGCTTCCATGAGCCCTGCATCCTGCCCTGGCTCACCAACACCAACTCATGCCCCCTGTGTCGCCACGAACTGCCCACTGATGATGAGGATTACGAGGAGATGAGACGGCAGAAGGTGAGAGAGAGAGAGAGTATTTTTAAGACTAATTAAGTTATGAGAGAAGAGAGAGAGGATATTTAAAACTGATTAGGTTATGAGAGGCAGAAGGTGAGAGAGAGAGAGAGAGAGAGAGAGAGAGAGAGAGAGAGAGAGAGAGAGAGAGAGAGAGAGAGAGAGAGAGAGAGAGAGAGAGAGAGAGAGAGAGAGAGAGAGAGAGAGAGAGAGAGAGAGAGAGAGAGAGAGAGAGAGAGAGAGAGAGCGCTAATGAGAAGACAATAACAGGAAGGAAGAAAGACGAGAGAGAGAGAGAGAGAGAGAGAGAGAGAGAGAGAGCGAGAGAGAGAGAGAGAGAGAGCATAGCTTAGTAACAATTTCAATAGCTCAATAACAAGAGAGAGAGTTTTTAAGACAATGATTAAGTTATAAGAGAGAAGAGAGAGAGATAATGTTTAAAACTGATTAGGTTATGAGAGAGAGAGAGAGAGATTTTTAGCTGATTTTGAACACTTACTGCCTTAACTTATCTACCTTTTAACCCCTTGAGACCCAGAACGTAATTTCCATGTAATATAACTACTATTAGACGATTTTTAGTGACTATAAGCAATATTTTATAGCTATGACCTGTTTAGTATCCTTGTCCACTAGTTAATTTGGTATATTCAGTCACTTTTCGTAATTTTATGGCTAACAACAGACAATTTTATGTAACACAAGAAAGATCTGGGCGTGAAGGGGTTAAGCCATCTGTGTGATTACTAACTGTTTAAATAAAATAAAATAAAGAGAGAGAGGTAAACATACATAAATCAATGGAATCTATATGTTTGAATGTCAGTATTATCTTTTATCTCCCGCTATCTCTCTCTCTCTCTCTCAACAGAAAAGGGCCAAGGAACGCGAGGCTGATCTTGAGATTCTGCACGATTCCATGTTCTCCTAGCAAGTGTGTGAGAGAGAGAAAAAAAACAAGAGTGAGAGAGAGAGAGACAAACAGGCAGACAGACATAGAGAGAGAGACAAAAGGCATTTTCTGCGGGGGATTTTTGGTTGCAATCGGAACATTTTCAGTTGCAAACGGTCACAACAACAACAACAAATGTTTGCGGGTCGGGCCCGTCATCTTCCCTGACTGACTTGACACAGGATCATATATTGACAATCCAAATTTTTCTTCAATCAGATACCCTACCAAATAACGGCTAAACAGACAAGAGAGACCAAAGACACTTTTCTATTCTACTCTAGTACTATCAAGACTATTTATCTTTACTATCCACTATTTTTTTACTATCACACCACACTACTACTACTACCTACTACCTACTACCACTATTTCTACTACTACTACTACTACTACTACTACTACTACTACTACTACTACTACTACTACTACTACTACCACTACCACTACCACTGCTACTACTACTACTACTACTACTACTACTACTACTACTACTACTACTACTACTACTACTACTACTTCTACTTCTACTTCTACTACTACTACTACTACAACTACAACTACAACAGTCTACTACTACTACTACTACCACCACCACTACTGCTACCAACAACAACAAATACTACTACTTCAACTACTACTACTAGCTACTACTATCAGGTCAAAATCTCTATAAGAAAATAGGTATATTACACTTGTTTTCTGGCTTTCAAGTTTTAGATATATTTTTATTCATATAATACATCAAATACTGTTTAATTGTGATATATGAACACGTTATAATGAAGACAACTATATACTCTTCTTGTGTGTCTTGGTATTGTGAATGGACTAGGCGGGGGAACCCTCTCAAACCATGCCTTGTTCAACCCAAAATACTATTAAACAATCAATTATCATATCTGGCAACATTCACCTTTTTTTTGCATTAAATCAATCAATCCTATCTGGCATCTCTCTACCCATTCCTATGTTGCGTATAATAAACATAATATTTACTCTGTTCCTAGTAACACGGGATGGGTTATAGGGAGTCGTAACTAGTTTATTTTTTGATGGATTTTAGGAAACCCCCATATATTATCACAAAAACCCCTTAAATGACCATAGAAATCCTGATACCTTACACAAATCCCTTAGATAACCATAGAAACCTCTCTTATACATAGCTATAGAAACTTCCCACAGAAATACCCATAGAAAATCCCACAGATCAAGTCTTATTACCGAGCTAAAACGCCCAGCCAATCACAGGGCGGGATGGGTATGACGTCACGATCCACCAGCCAATCACAGGGCGGGAAATTCTGTCCAGCCTAGTGTCAACATCACACCGGCGAAGGATGTGTTTACGCGCTAAATATAAGGAAACCAGGTTATTCCGCCCATATTTTGACCTCCAGGGCCTGCCACCATGACGGGGCGCCTTCCTCCCTGCATCATGGACGTGGGCACGGGGTAGGTCAAGCTCTGGGTAGGGTTAAATAAGGTCAAATAGATGTGAGATGGGCGGGAAGGGAGGATTCAAAGCAGGTTTTACCCTTATCAGTTCTAATGTGAGGTGTGAATACGGTGCTTGAGGTGCTGTATTTATGATTATTTTATATTATCTGTGCTAATTCCTTCATTATTTAGTGTGTATAATGTGTAGTAAGCTATGACACATCCGGGAGGGAAGCAGCCTCTTGCTTATTTGATCAGTGTTATTTTGTCCATTATTAAGCTTAAATGACGGGATTATCGACCCTAGGGAAGGCCGAGGAAGGGTAAATAAGGAGTATACACTAAACCATAAACCCGAGAACAGTGACAGAAGGCAGAAATAATGGGTTGGAGTTGTTGGTGTGCAGTTTTATGGAATATTATGTCCTTTACATATCAATAATTTTATTTCTACATCAATTTTATGAGGATTTCTGTTTGTTTCAATATATTTCGGTTATTCCGCATCGTTGTAGGCATTAATCATGGGCCAAATGCGTTGATTTCTATTTTTCAGATCTTAATCTTAGACTTGTGTTTTTGTTGATATTTTGTATCGGTCATATTCTTCCTTGTACTTGAAGTGTGTGGGTTTGTCTGTGTTTCCCAAGTTATTCACACACTCTTTGTGTTTGTGTGCGTTCTGCTACCGTGTACTTCATGTGCTTAGGGGAGAAAAACGGCTGACTCAGTGCTTTAAAATGTTACGTTACCTTAACAAAAACACAAAACCGACTTTTTTACTGCTACTGCAAACTAGGATCTGTTACTGTTTTTAAGCTACATCATTCACGTAGTGATTAAATCATATGATTCCCTATTTTTTAAAGCGTTAGTTAAAAAGTGAAATTTTGTGTTGACGTAGTTGTAAATATTGCGCAGTGAATTCGTCACTTTTTCACAACTTGAATTTCCTTATTTCTTGGTTATTCTATGGGTTTATGAGGGTGTACGTGGTGTATTTATGATCATTTTACATTATCCGTGGTAGATCCTTCATTATTTAGTGTGTATAATGTGTAATGAAGGGCTGCAGACAGTGTTGTGCCTCGGGCGCTGTGTGACGTCACGGGCACAGGCAGTGGGGCGGCCTAGGGTCTCTTGATTAACCTTAAATGACGGGATTATCGACCCAAGGGAAGGCCGAGGAAGGGTAAATAAGGAGTATACCATAAACCATAAGCCCGAGGACAGTGACAGAAGGCAGAAATAATGGGTTGGAGTTGTTGGTGTGCAGTTTTACCAAGAGATGTGCACCGGTATCCGGTATACCGAAATACCGGTATCGGCAATACCGGTATTTTGTTGATACCGCACATCCCTACCTCTGTCCCTACTAGGGATGTGTACCGGTATTCCAGTATACCGAAATACCGGTATCGGCAATACCGGTATTTTGTTGATACCGCACAACCCTACTCACTCTGCGGAACATTATGTCCTTTACATACGTATCAATAATTTTATTTCTAAATCAATTTTATGAGGATTTCTGTTTGTTTCAATATATTTCGATTATTCCTCATCGTTGTAGGCATTAATCATGGGCCAAATGCGTTGATTTCTATTTTTCAGATCTTAATCTTGGACTTGTGTTTTTGTTGATATTTTGTATCGGTCATATTCTTCCTTGTACTTGAAGTGTGTGGGTTTGTCTGTGTTTCCCAAGTTATTCACACACTCTTTGTGTTTGTGTGCGTTCTGCTACCGTGTACTTCATGTGCTTAGGGGAGAAAAACGGCTGACTCAGTGCTTTAAAATGTTACGTTACCTTAACAAAAACACAAAACCGACTTTTTTACTGCTACTGCAAACTAGGATCTGTTACTATTTTTAAGCTACATCATTCACGTAGTGATTAAATCATATGATTCCCTATTTTTTAAAGCGTTAGTTAAAAAGTGAAATTTTGTGTTGACGTAGTTGTAAATATTGCGCAGTGAATTCGTCACTTTTTCACAACTTGAATTTCCTTATTTCTTGGTTATTCTATGGGTTTATGAGGGTGTACGTGGTGTATTTATGATCATTTTACATTATCCGTGGTAGATCCTTCATTATTTAGTGTGTATAATGTGTAATGAAGGGCTGCAGACAGTGTTGTGCCTCGGGCGCTGTGTGACGTCACGGGCACAGGCAGTGGGGCGGCCTAGGGTCTCTTAATTAACCTTAAATGACGGGATTATCGACCCTAGGGAAGGCCGAGGAAGGGTAAATAAAGGTACATTTTTACACTAGGACCGAAATTCCCTACACAATTGGGAGTGTGGTTTCTGTTTACCTTATTGGCTACCGTAGGTAGTGTTAAGTAACAGGAACTACCACGTGTAGGTCTCACGGCCTCTTGTAGCTTCCTTATTTTCTTATGTTCTTATGTCTCCTACCGTAGATAACACTTTAGTCGCCTGCTGTAATAATGTCGCCAGCCGCCAAATATTACGAATTATAGCATCACTACTGATTTTTATGTGCCACTGAAGATGATACGCAGTAGTTTATATCACGACTGTATAATCTACCCTGTTTCAGCGTTGTTTTATGCTTTGTATCTGCAAGTATAGACGGTTTCAAATTTTGCTATGTGTCTCCTGGGATTCCTGCTCTCGTCCACACCGACATTTGGAGTCAGACGTTATAGGATCTTCCAGGCACATTATTGTTATCTCAGCCTCTGTGTAGTAGCTTCTCCATCCAAAGAAGCTACCGACCTGCCGCCCTACGCTAGTGCATGACAGGCTCGTCTGTCTCCAGTGTCTCAGTTGGTGAGCTACTTTTTTTTTTTTTTTCTAACGTCTCGTAGTCCATACTGAACAGTCCATCCGACGCCTCTCACGCACCATGACTCCCGACGCCAACCTCTCACTTTGCCCTTGCTATATACCTTGAGGTGGACTGCTACTATTGTTCTTCTTTTCTATCTTCTTCTATCTATACATCTACTCTAGTCTTCTATCTGATCTCTCTCTCTCTCTCCTCTCTCTCTCTCTCTCTCCTCTCTCTCTCCTCTCTCTCTCTCTCTCTCCTCTTCCTCATCTCTCTCTTGACTTCCTCTCTCTCTCTCTCTCTCTCTCTATTATATATATTATATATTATATTATATATATATTATATATATATATAATATATTGTGTATAGGACTGATTGTGTGCCCTTGTTGCGTGGAGGTGCTGGAGACCATAATTATATCTTACATGTATGTGTACTTTGTTGCACTTCCAGCATGGTGATTAACACACTCCTATCTTTCCTTCCAGGCATGAGGGACTGACAGCATGTGGTGTGTCCTGCGGGTGAGGCTGCTGGGTGGGTGTGGGGAAACCGGCCTGCTCCCCCGCCTCCCCCGCCTGTGTCCCAGCCTCACCCTACATACACCCCACACCCCCTCCAACACACCCTCAAACACCCGCTGGAGGACTGACAAAACAAACCCAAATGTGTATAGCTCAACGGGTGCTCTCAGTCTAGGGAGAACGCTGGGATGGGTGTGGGTGTGGGTGTGAGTGTGTGGGGTGTAAGGGGGATCTGCACTACACCCCCCAACGTCTGTTCTGGGAGAGGGATGCGAAGGGGGGACATGGAAGGGAGGTGAGAAGGTGCACTGGTCTGTTGGTGTGGTGAAATATAAGAGTTATTTTGATGGTTTATTTTTCATTTCTAATCACCTACAATAATTCTGAGACCCTATTCCTATTGCTTGGGCTATTTAATGGGGGGTCTTCTCTATAGCATTTCCGCCGCAAAGTAATAGTTTAGGAGATACACCCATTATTCCCTTTTTTCTCCCCATTATCCCC
>JACEEZ010024490.1:187500-227500 GCA_016584305.1 Chionoecetes opilio
GCTCGCCATGTCCCAGGCGTCGGGCACATCCTCGCTGGCCGGGTTCTCTGATGCGCAGAGGAGATCGTTATCACTATCGTAATAGTCCTCGGGGGAAGAAGAATGTTCGTCATCGCTATCGCATGAATCATCGCGGCCGGAGTGATATTCATCGTCGGTCTCGCACTCGTCCTCGCTGTCGATGTTCCAGCAATCAGCGAGGTCGGGGAAGTATTCGATCTTAGCATCCCAATCGTCCTCGAGGGCGGAGTAATAGTCGTCCTCGGTGTCGGACTCGTCCTCGCTGTCGCTGTCGGGTTTCTACGGGCTCGCTCGTCCCTCGCCGATTAAGGCGTCTTACTGGTAGTAGTAGTTGTAGTAATTATTATTATTATTGTTATTATTTATAACTGCAATGGATGTTGTTAATAATTCTTTCCTAATCTTCCTCCTCTTTCCATCTTCTCTTCCTCCTCCTTCCTCCTTCCTCCTCCTCCTCCATCCTTCCACTTCCCTCCACTTCCCTCCTTCCTCCTTCCTCCTCCTCCTCCATCCTTCCACTTCCTTCCTCCTTCCTCCTTCCTCCTTCCTCCTTCCTCCTCTGTCCATCTCTTCCTCTTCCTTCCACCCATTTCCTTCCTTCCTTCTTATCCTCCTCCCACCCCCTCCTCCTCCTCCTTCCTCCTTCTCCTCCCTCCTTCCTCCTTCCTCCTCCTCCTCCTCCTCCTCCTCCTCCTCCTCCTCCTCCTCCTCCTCCTCCATCAGATCGAGACCCCCACCACCACACACAAGTCCCGGGAGCGCACGCCCCCTCCCCCCCCTCCCCCCCGCCGCACCCGCACCCCGGGGGGCGGTGGGGGGGCGGGGGGGCCTCCTCCTGACATCATCACCACCTCCAGACGGGCCGTGAATAATGCTCTCACTGCCATGAATGAAATGAATAACAAGGGCGGCGGCAGAGGGGAGAGCCGCCCCCCTGCTCTTGATCCGAACGCCGCTCTGCAGGTGTGTGTGTGTTTGTGTGTTATATGTGTGTGTGTGTGTATGGGCGTGTGTGTGTGTGTGACTGTTTGCGTGACTGTGTGTGTGTGTGTGACTGTTTGCGTGACAGTGTGTGTGACTGTTTACGTGCATGTGTGTGTATGACTGTTTGCGTGACTGTGTGTGTGACTGTTTGCGTGACTGTGTGTGTGTGACTGTTTACGTGCGTGTGTGTGTATGACTGTTTGCGTGACTGTGTGTGTGTGACTGTTTGCGTGCGTGCGTGTGTGTGTGTGTGTGTGTGTTATGTTTTGTTACATAGTATATTCTTCTTATCTTACATTCATTATGTTTTTCCTTACACACACACACACACACACACACACACACACACACACACACACACACACACACACACACACACACACACACACACACACACACACACACACACACACACACACACACACACACACACACACACACACACACACACACACTAGGAAGCAGTTTTGGACTTCGAGGAGATGCTGGAAACGTCGAGGGAGAGAGGAGGAAGAGGAGGAGGAGGAGGAAGAGCTCATACCCTCCCCTCCCTCGACCTCCTCCACCACACTCCACAACCTCCACCACGCCTCCACCACCACCACCTCCTCCTCCACCACAGTGACAGCAAGGGTGGAGTGAGTGTGTCCCGCTCTCACTCGCTTCCCAGGCAGTGTGAGTATTAGAGAGAGAGAGAGAGAGGAGAGAGAGAGAGAGAGAGAGAGAGAGAGAAACAGTGTGAGTATGAGAGAGACTTATTGTTCTATTCTTAGGTGTCCACGAGAGAGAGAGAGAGAGAGAGAGAGAGAGAGAGAGTTATTGTTTGTCATTCACTATCAAAACTGACATACATTTCGACATAAGTTTTCTTTCCTTCCTTTCTTCCTTCCTCTCTTCCCTCCTTCCTTCCTTCCTTCCTGCCCTCCTACCCATACTCCTACGTGTGACTTCCTTCCTTCCTTCCTTCCCTTTCTCTCGTCTCTCCAACCTACTTTCTCCCTTCTTTCATCTCTCATTCTCTCTGTCTCTCTGTTTATTATTTAGTTATATTATCATCATTTTTATCATTATTATCAAAAACAACAATAATGATATCTTGACTATTGACTAACCATTATGTGTGTGTGTGTGTGTGTGTGTGTGTGTGTGTGTTCGTATGTCCGCAGCGGGTGAGGACTGGCCAGCCGTGAGTCGCCTTCGCACCTCCTCCACCTCCTCCCTGCCTCCGCCCCCCGACATGGGTCACATACAACAGGTGGGTCAGGTCAGGTCACGCCCGTACGCCCACCTATGCCTATCCATTGCCTCTACTTCAATGCCCAATGTTGCCAGATCCATCAAAAATTCAACCTCACGCCTAACCTCTACTACTACTACTACTACTACTACTACTACTACTACTACTACTACTATACTCTACTACTATTACTCTACTACTATTACTCTACTACTATTACTCTACTACTATTACTCTACTACTACTACTCTACTACTATTACTACTCTACTACTACTACTACTTATATCACTACTACTACTACTACTACTACTTATATCACTACTACTACTACTACTTCTACTACTACTACTACTTATATCACTACTACTACTACTACTACTACTACTACTACTTATATCACTACACTACTACTTATATCACACACTACTACTTATATCACTACACTACTACTTATATCACTACTATCACTAACAGTTTTGCTTCACTCTATAATTATGAATGAAGCGCTTTGAAGCCTTTACACTGACCCGTCCTCAGCTATAAGTCGCCAGGGAGTGACTAGGGAGTGAGTTGACCATTCTTAAGCCTCTTAGCATTGTATTCCTTATTAAGACACGTTAAGCAGCTTAGAAACATGAAAGGAGTAATGGTAAAGACAGTGGGCTCAATATTAATTCATTTTCTTGCTGAAGGGGAGATATAGGAGGAAGGAAGGAAGGAAGGAAGAGGAGGGAGAGAGAGGAAGAAGGAAGGAAGTAGAGAGAGAAAAGAGGAATGAAGGAAGGAGAGGGAGATAAGAGGAATGGAGGAGAGGAAGGAAGGAAGGAACTGGGAAAAGAAAGGAGGAAAGGAGAGGAGAGGGAGAGTAAAAAGGAAGGATGAGAGAGAGACGAGACAGCATGGCTCGAACAGAATGAACACTAGCGTCACTACCACCTTTATAATGAGTCACCAAGTGTTACTGTCAGTCAGGGTGAGGTAGTGGTGGTGGTGGTGGAAGGGAAGGAGAGTGATTAGCAGTGGTCGTTACCGTGTTGAGGGCCAAGGCAACTCACTACTGACGAAGGGAAGAGAGAGAGAGGGGGGGGGGTAATAGGTGCTTGCTGCGTTACTCTAATTCCCAGAGAGAGAAAGATAGAGAGAGAGAGAGAAGTAATAGGTGCTTGCTCACTACTAATTCCACTTGAGAGAGAGAGAGAAAGATAGAGACAGACAGACAGACAGAGAGAGAGAGAGAGAGAGAAGTAATAGGTGCTTGCTCACTACTAATTCCACTGAGAGAGAGAGAGAGACAAGACAGAGAGAGAGAGAAGCAGACAGAACAAAATAGGTGCTTGCTGCGTTTAATTCCACGTGTGCCGCTTCTAACGCCATCTTAACCCTGTGCTGTGTTGTGCTGTGTTGCTGTTGTGCTGCTGTTGTGTTTAGGGCGGCGACGGGCGGCTGGCAGAAACCCTCGCCGCCCTCAACGCCGCCCGGGGCTGCTACACGCCAGGCTACCAAGACCTCGATACCCTCAGCGTGACCTCGGGCATGTCAGGGGTCAGCACCACCACCCTGCAGGTATGGCCACCACCCTACACCCTGCCAGACACACACAC
The DNA here is from genome assembly GCA_016584305.1 of Chionoecetes opilio. NCBI lineage: Eukaryota > Metazoa > Arthropoda > Malacostraca > Decapoda > Majidae > Chionoecetes > Chionoecetes opilio. Next base: position 191,346 of record JACEEZ010024490.1, read on the forward strand.
CCTTCCACACACCCTCACACCCTGCCAGACACCTTCACACTCTGCCAGACACCTTACCACCTTGCCAGACACCTTACCACCCTGCCAGACATCTTTACACCCTGCCAGACATCTTTACACCCTGCCAGACACCCCTCACACCCTGCCAGACACACCTCACACCCTGCCAGACACCCCTCACACCCTGCCAGACACCCCTCACACCCTGCCAGGCACTCACACCCTAGCAAACACCTCTTTATACCCCTGTCAGGCAGTTATATATCTTCTTTCAGTATTCTTATTCCTTTCAAACATCCTCACACCCTGTCAGGCACCCCTTTTACCCCTGTTAGATACCCTCACACCCTGCCAGACACCCCTCACACCCTGCCAGACACCCTCACACCCTGCCAGACACCCCTCACACCCTTCCACACACCCACACACCCTGTCAGACACCCTACCACCCTGCCAGACACCCCTTCCACACACCCTGTCAGACACCCTACCACCCTGCCAGACACCCCTCACACCCTTCCACACACCCACACACCCTGTCAGACACCCTACCACCCTGCCAGACAACCCTCACACCCTTCCACACACCCTGTCAGACACCCTACCACCCTGCCAGACACCCCTCACATCCTTCCACACACCCTCACACCCTGTCAGACACCCTCACACCCTGCCAGACACCCTCACATCCTGCCAGACATCCTCACACCCTTCCACACACCCACACACCCTGTCAGACACCCTACCACCCTGCCAGACACCCTCACATCCTGCCAGACACCCTCACACCCTTCCACACACCCACACACCCTGTCAGACACCCTCACACCCTGCCAGACACCCTCACACACCTGCCAGACACCCTCACACCCTGCCAGACACCCTCACATCCTGCCAGACACCCCTCACACCCTTCCACACACCCACACACCCTGCCAGACACCCTCACATCCTGCCAGACACCCCTCACACCCTTCCACACACCCACACACCCTGCCAGACACCCTCACACCCTGCCAGACACCCTCACATCCTGCCAGACACCCCTCACACCCTTCCACACACCCACACACCCTGTCAGACACCCTCACACCCTGCCAGACACCCACACACCCTGTCAGACACCCTCACACCCTTCCACACACCCACACACCCTGTTAGACACCCTACCACCCTGCCAGACACCCTCACATCCTGCCAGACACCCCTCACACCCTTCCACACACCCACACACCCTGTTAGACACCCTACCACCCTGCCAGACACCCTCACATCCTGTCAGACACCCTACCACCCTTCCACACACCCTGTCAGACACCCTACCACCCTGCCAGACACCCTCACATCCTGTCAGACACCCTCACACCCTTCCACACACCCACACACCCTGTCAGACACCCTCACATCCTGTCAGACACCCCTCACACCCTGTCAGACACCCTCACACCCTGCCAGACACCCTCACATCCTGTCAGACACCCCTCACACCCTTCCACACACCCACACACCCTGTCAGACACCCTACCACACTGCCAGACACCCTCACATCCTGCCAGACACCCACACACCCTTCCAGACACCCTGCCAGACACCCTCACACCCTGTCAGACACCCTCACACCCTGTCAGACACCCCTTTCACCCTAGGAAACACCCTCACATCCTGTCAGACACCCTCACACCCTACCAATCACTTCTCTCAAACTCTCCAAGCATTCCTTCACTCCTTCCAGACACCTTTTCACCTCTTCCAGGCGCTCTTATGGCTTCCAAGCGTCCTTATATCCCTTCCAGGCACTGACATATCTTCTTTCAATATTCTTAATCATTTCGGACAGCTTCCAACTCTTCCAGACACCCTGCCAGGCACTCAAACCCTGCCAGATACTCCTTAATTCCCCTGCCAGACATTTACAGATCTTCTTTGAGCATTCTTATTCTTTCCAAACCCCCTCACACCCTTCCAGACACTCTCATACCCTGCCACACACACACACACCCTTCCAGACACCCCTCACACCCTGCTACTCGCCTTCAAACCTTTCCAGACACCCTACCACCCTTTCCAGCCACTCTAATGACCTCCAAGCGTCCTTCCCTTCCAGACACACTCACACCCTGCCACCCTTCCAGACACACTCACACCCTGCCACCCTTCCAGACACACTCACACCCTGCCACCCTTCCAGACACACTCACACCCTGCCACCCTTCCAGACACCCTGCCACCCTTCCAGACACCCCTGTATATCCCTGCCAGGCACTTACACAGCCCCCCAGCCTCCTGACATGCCTCTTCCACACAGTCGATCCGGGACCAGATGGCCACCAGTCTGGGCCGTCTCAAGGAACTCGAGGAGGAGGTGAAGCAGATCCCCGTGTTGCAGGTGTGTGTGTGTGTGTGTGTGCTGCAGGTGTGTGTGTGTATGTGTGTTGTGTGTGTGTGTTACAGTGTGTGTGTTACAGTGTGTGTGTGTGTGTGTGTGTCTGTGTTGGTATAACTGACATGATTGGACAGCTACCATGTGGTGTTGGTGTTTGTGTTGTCAGATCAAGGTGAACGTGCTGAAGGAGGAGAAGAGGCTGTTGCTGGACCAGGTTCGAGGGTTGGCGCGCGGGGAGGACCGGCCCCCCCTCATGCTGCCCCCGAGTCTCGAGGGCGACCTCACCGATCTCTCCGAGGACGAGCTGGAGAGTCGCCTCAACTCCCTGCGCTTGGCTCCCACTCGCCGCCGCCGCAGCCAGTCCCGTGAGTGTGGCCCTGCCCTCCCTCCCTCACTCTTTCCTTCCTTCCTTCCTCCTTCTTCCTTCCTTCTCCTTCCTTCCTTCCTTCCTTCCTACTGCCTCTCCTTCTCCTTCCCTTTCCTCTTCCTTCCATTGGTATAATCTTGTCTCTTCCTCTTCCTTCTTCTCTCCTCTTCTCTTTCATTGTGTATATATACTTGTCTTCCTTCCTTCCTTCCTGCCTGCCTGTAACCCGCCTCCCTCCCCTCCCGTCGCCCCGGCAGCCCTGAGGGTCAACCTGGAGGAGTTCCGGTCCTATCGCCGCGCCCGTCGTGGCTCCCTCTCCGAAGGCTCCGAGGCCGAGAGTCTGCCCGGCGACGACTTCCCGCTGCGCATCACGGAGCCCCACGACGCCCACCGCCGCCCCGCCGCGCCCCGCCGCCCAGGGCAGGAGCCAGCTGCCTACAGCCTGCCGGGCACGCCACACATGGGCCGCAGGAAGTCGCGGGACGCGGCCACCAGCTGCCGCGTGTTGACCCGGGACGTTGGCGTGACACACGTGGGCGCCAGGACCCGCTCGGTGGGCCTCATGACCTCCGGCGAGGCGGCCTCCTGTCCAGAGTGTCAGGAGCGCAAGCACAAGACCTTCCATCACAAGGGCGTGGCCACGACTCCGCTGGAGGACGTCCGGCGGCGCCTCAGCGTGAAGAGCGTGTCCATGGAGAGCATCGAGGGGGAGGAGGCGGGCCAGGAGGGCGGCCAGTCCAAGACCTCCTTCCTGGCCAAGCTAGGCCGCAAGTCTGCCATCATCAGCCGTCTGTCTGAGCCGCAGCTGGTGCCGCCCACCCTCACCTTCGACAACTCCACCAACACGGAGGCGGTGCGGCGGCGGGACGCGGCCTGCAACACCACCGCTCCGGCCCCACACCTCTACACCCCCGCCCAGCTGGCCCAACAGCTGGCCACGGCACGGCAGGAGTGGCAGGCCGCCGAACGTGCCAGGCAGCAGGTGGCCCACTCCTCCCGGCCCCTCACGCTGGACCGCGGGGTGCAGGCCGCCCTGGACCTGCCCGCCCCCGCCAAGACCACCTTCCGGCCCCTCATGCAGAGTGTGGGCTGCCAGGCGCGGCCCAGGGGCGTGGACGTGGGCGTGGACGCCGCCAGGCTCACCCAGGACCCCTGCCCCCGCTGCTCCGGTCTCAAGACCAGGACGGTGGCCTGTGGCCCCTCGGTGGCCCACACAGCACCCACCCCGCCCCCCAGGACCAGATCAGTGGCATCAGGGGACCACACGCTACATGACCCCTGCTGCCCCGATCGCCCCGCCCCGACCCGCCGCTCCGTGGGCTGCGGCCTCGACTGCCTCACCGACCGTGTGTGTGACCGCTGCGACAACCTGCGGGTGCGCTCCGTGGCCGTGGGTACGCCCCCCGCCCCCGCCCCGCCACCGCCCATGGAGAAGCCCCGCCCCAAGCCCCCCGCCACACACTCCACGCACACACAGACGCGCCCCCCGGCCACCTGCACGGCCGCGGTCAACACGGCCCCGCTGCCGCTGCCCCTCAGGAAGGAGGAGGCCGCCCCAGCCCAGCCCCGCCGGCACCCCCGAGGTGGAGCGCCGGCCCTTTGGCAGCTCCGGCGTGCGTGTGTGTGACAAGTGCCACGAGGCCATCACCTCCGTGGCCAAGGACATCGTGGCCACCACCTCCGCCACCTCCCTGCCCCCCCTGCCGCCCCCCCCAGCCTCCAAGATCCCACGCCTCGTGGACTTCACCAAGGTGGAGCCGCGCCTCACGGACCCCCCGCGCCCGGACTCCAGGACAAGCGATCCCGTCCACCCCGACACCCGCCCTCCCACCCTCACCATCACCGCCACCCCACCCTCCCCACCCCGCCCCACCCTGGTGCCCACCCTCACACAGCGCTCCCCACCCACCACACTCAAGAAGGAGCCCACACCCACTCACAGTCACACCTCCACCACCTCCACTCCCAAGGCCTCCACCACCACCTCCATCACCTCCACCTCCATTCCCAAGGCCTCCACCACCACCACCTCCACCACAGCGACAACCAAGGTGGCAGTGGTGTCCCCCAAGGCTGCCAAGGGGACTCAGCCAACACCACCACCCACCACAAAGGCCGCCACCACACCACCACCACCACCACAGCCGCCTCAGTGGACACAGTGGACACTAGCACACAGGTGAGTCATAAGTGTGGCTGGTGTGGTAGTACAGTGGTAATCTTGCTCCTCTTCCTCTTCCTGCCGCCACAGTACACGCACACACTGACGCACGCCTTGACGGGGGACTCCTCAGGTGGCCTATCATATCTCCCTTATCTTATCTGGTCACTTGATCGGCGCCTTAGTGTGCTGGGCCAATGGTCAACTTTTCTCAGTCACCTCTGACCATTGTGCGACGAGTGTGTTAGGGCAGCAGGCGGGCAGACAGGCAGGCAGACAGACAGACAGGCAGGCGGGCAGACAGACAGACAGGCAGACAGAGACAGACAGACAGACAGACAGACAGGCAGACAGAGACAGACAGACAGGCAGACAGCAGGCAGACAGACAGACAGACAGACAGCAGGACCTTAGTGTGGGGTGTGCAGTCCTGTGATGGGCTGCGGCCCCAGCCAGGAGCAGCAAGATGTAGAGGTCAGGCCTGGTGCTCCTAAGAGTGGTGACCCTCTGTTGGGGTCAGGCCAGGTCAATGGGTCCATCAGAGCCAGGGTGGAGGCGGCCAATGACCCGACGCTCAGCCTGACCCGACACATCCACCACCTGGGCGCCCTGACCCTCACCGAGAACCCCTTGGACGGTGCTGACCTCGCTGATGACCTCCTGCTTCTGGAAGCCTGCCGGGTCACCGAGGAGGCGTTGACCCCTGACCTGGCGGACGTGGATGCCGTAGTGAGGCAGATGTTGTTGCCGGGCTGGAGGCGGGAAGAGAGGGGTGACCAGGGGCAACAGGAGGGTGTAAGCTGACCTCTGCCCTTCATTACACGACCCTCAGGAACCATAACAACCTTCCTTACAGCACTCTCAGGAACCATAACAACCTTCTTTGTAGTGCAGTAAACCCTCAAAATTAGCGAGAGATACGTTCCAACCCTCCTCGCTAATTTATGAATTTCGGCAATTCTTGAAGCCTTCCTAAAATGCCGTTAACATTTTTGTGATGAACTCGCTAATTAGTGGTCGGCAATTATGAGCTCGCTAATTTTGAGGGTTTACTGTATTCTCCACATGAAGCAAGAGAACCACACATGAATTACTGACACAACACAACAGTAATCAATCTGCACTGTGTTAGGATGTGAGATTACCTTCCATATGTCTTTGTGCAGTGTTGTTTACCCCTCCCGTCTCTCTCCTCCCTGCAGGGCAAGCGAGCCGTCTACACCCGCCAGGACACCTACACGAAAGCCTCGGAGGGCATCGTCAACCTGGGCTTTGAGGATAACAAGGCAGCAGCACAGAAGCAGGCGGGCAAAGCGTAACCTCCCCTCAACCCACCCAACCCATTCAACCCAGCGTCATCTCCACTCAACCCACTCCCAGCGTCACCGAAACAACCAGGAGAAACGTCAACCTTACCACCACTGCTTCCACCACCACTACCACTACAACCACCGCCACCAGCTCCGCCACTGCCAAGACCCAGAAACAGAGTTATGTGCAGGAGGAAATTGCCAGCAGAAAGACGTAAGTGTTTTGTCAGTACGCTTTCCTAAATGCTTGTACGTATTTGTAGTGTTTCAGTCGTCAGTCTTACATACAAAAAATAGGAATGATATAATGTATGAGCGAGTCTTCTAAAATACAAAGTCTTCTATAGGATCCACATATTAGAATCATATTAAAAATCATAGTAGAAGTGTGTGTGTGTTACTGTGTGTGTGTGTTTCATCATCGTAAAATGTATGAGTGAGTCTTTTAAAATAGTTTCCTCTTACAGAATCCTCGTATTATAAATCATAATAGAAGTGTGTGTGTGTTAAACCCTATAATATTACATCTAGCTAAGCCTACGGAAGGAAAATATAAAGCCTACATGCGCTATAGGCTCCAACATAAAAAAAAAAAACTCCCCATCATATATATAATAGAAGTGTTTGTGTGTGACTGTGTGTGTTTAACTATCATCGTCATCTTCAGGAGCAGCGAGAGTGAAGCGGCAGGCAGCGGCAGTGGTGGAGGGCAAGGGTGTCGCGGCGAGTGTGTCCTCCAGCGGCAGTGAGAGTGAGAGCGAGGAGGAGGGGGGGTCTGTGGTTGACGGGGCGTCCCTCCTCTCTCAGCTTGAAGGCACCTCCACCACCTACCCGAGCACCTCCTCCATCTTCACAGCCACCAGTGAAGCCAGCAGGAAAAAGTGAGTCCCTTATGGCACCCTTGTAACTACACTTGTAACTACCAACTACACTTGTAACTGTACATTTCTCTCTCACTTTAAGAACATATGAAAATAAGGAAGCTACAAGAGGCCGTGCTTTGCTGTTTTCCGTCTCTAGTACAGCTTGGCGGAAACTATTTAGGATCTCGTAACACACACACACACATTCACTCACAGAAGTATAAGTTGCAGTTGATCATTCTCTACATTTAACCCCTTGAGGCCCAGAACATAATTTCCATAGTAATTTGGGTACCATTAGACGATTTTTAGTGACTATAAGCAATATTTTATAGATTGACCTGTTTAGTACCTTGTCCATTAGCTATTTTGGTATATTAATTGAGCTACTTTTTGTAATGGCCAACAGACAATTTTATACATATAGCAAAGGGAAGATCTGGGCGTGAAGGGGTTATAATACAAGTCTAGGATACAAAGAGTTATCCTCACACTAGCCCCTCGTCCCCTCAGAGCCGTGCCGTCGAGGGAGATGAAAGCCGCCCTCAAGGTGCTGAACGACTCCATAGGCAAGCCGGTGCGTTCAGGCCAACAGCTGACCAACGCTGTCAACATTGTGCAGCGGGAGTGGCTCAAGGTGAGGCGGGAGAGGTTAAGAAGCTGTTTGTTAGGAGTTTGCTAGTTGTTGTGTTTTGTCTGTGTCAGGAGAGGGTAAAGTGTTTGTGTCTCTTTCTTCACTCCTCCCATCTGAGGCGGCAGTGTTTATGCTGTGTAACTTATTTTTTTCTTCATGTGAACTGCCTACCCATCACATATACAACAAATGAAATTGATAAAAGGAGTCGGGGCCCAAAATTAAAATCTGCTTAGGGCCCAAAATTAAAATCTGCTTAGGGCCCCCAAATTAAAATCTGCTTAGGGCCCAAAATTAAAATCTGCTTAGGGCCCAAAATTAAAATCTGCTTAGGGCCCCAAAATTAAAATCTGCTTAGGGCCCAAAATTAAAATGCTTAGGGCCCAAATTAAAATCGCTTAGGGCCCCAAAATTAAAATCTGCTTAGGGCCCAAAATTAAAATCTGCTTAGGGCCCAAAATTAAAATCTGCTTAGGCCCAAATAAAATCTCTTAGGGCCCCAAAATAAAATCTGCTTAGGGCCCCAAAATTAAAATCTGCTTAGGGCCCAAATTAAAATCTGCTTAGGGCCCAATAAAATCTGCTTAGGGCCCAAATTAAAATCTGCTTAGGCCCAAAATTAAAATCTGCTTAGGGTCCCAAAATTAAAATCTGCTTAGGGCCCAAAATTAAAATCTGCTTAGGGTCCCAAAATTAAAATCTGCTAAGGGCCCAAAATTAAAATCTGCTTAGGGCCCAAAATTAAAATCTGCTTAGGGCCCAAAATTAAAATCTGCTTAGGGCCCCCAAATTAAAATCTGCTTAGGGCCCAAAATTAAAATCTGCTTAGGGTCCCAAAATTAAAATCTGCTTAGGGTCCCAAAATTAAAATCTGCTTAGGGCCCAAAATTAAAATCTGCTTAGGGCCCCCAAATTAAAATCTGCTTAGGGCCCAAAATTAAAATCTGCTTAGGGCCCCAAAATTAAAATCTGCTTAGGGCCCCAAAATTAAAATCTGCTTAGGGGCCATAAATCAAAATCTGCTTAGGGCCCCAAAATAAAAATCTGCTTAGGGGCCATAAATCAAAATCTGCTTAGGGCCCCAAAATTAAAATCTGCTTAGGGCCCCAAAATTAAAATCTGCTTAGGGCCCAAAATCAAAATCTGCTTAGGGGCCATAAATCAAAATCTGCTTAGGGCCCCAAAATTAAAATCTGCTTAGGGCCCCAAAATTAAAATCTGCTTAGGGGCCATAAATCAAAATCTGCTTAGGGCCCCAAAATAAAAATCTGCTTAGGGGCCATAAATCAAAATCTGCTTAGGGGCCATAAATCAAAATCTGCTTAGGGCCCCAAAATCAAAATCTGCTTAGGGGCCATAGATCAAAATCTGCTTAGGGGCCATAAATCAAAATCTGCTCAGGACCCCAAAATAAAATTCATGCTCTCCTGTCACCTCCATTGTCATCTCCATCACTCCTTCATTACTCTCCCTTTCCTCCATCTTGTAGTGTCTCCTCTTCCTCCTCCTTCTCTTCCTTGCTTCACATTAACTATTTTGGTATTTCTTTCTGCTTTTATTTCTTCTTGATACTATTTTCTTTGTACGCGTCTTCCTTTTTGACTCCCGTGTTCCCCGCCCCCCCAGGTGTCCAGCCAGAAGGACGCGGACCCCCATGCCGTGGAGGATTACATGGACGCCTTCGAGGAGTTCTCCAAGAGTCTGCTGCAGCGCGTGGTATGCCTTGCGGATGTCAACGTATGTATTGCATCGTTTTGGTGATTAATTGTGGGATTTCTGTGGGTATTTTTGAGGGGGGGAAGGAATAGATTATTTTGCTTATATTATTTATTATTATAGATTATTTTGGTTATTTGATTTTTTTTTTTTTTTTTTTTGTGTGTTGATTATTTGTTTTGTGGTTACGTTGGAGCATAAAATATAGTGGTGGTGGTGGTGGTGTTTTAGTGGTAGGGAAAGTAGTGGCGGTGGTGGTGTAGTTTTAGTGGTAGGAAAAGTAGTGGTGATGGTGGTGTTGTAGTGGTAGGAAAAGTAGTGGTGACAGTAGTAGGGAAAGTATTGTGGTGGCGGTGGTGTTGTAGTGGTAGGCAAGTAGTGGTGGTTGTAGTTTTAGTGGTAGGCAAAGTAGTGGTGGTGGTGTTGTCGTAGTGGTAGGCAAAGTAGTGGTGTTGTAGTGGTAGGCAAAGTAGTGGTGGTGTAGTGGTAGTGGTAGGCAAAGTAGTGGTGACAGTATAGTTGCTAGCATCACAAGACAAAAACAGAATGGTGGTGAAACAAATAATGCAATGAAGTAGAATCACTTTATTTCTCTTACAAAAGTTTTGACTATTGCCGCCTTCAGAGAGACAGGCAGGACAGTAAGTACACCTGGACCTCCTTCAACATAATAACACTTCATAATATTTTGTTCCCACTGACTTCCTAAAATTCAAGAACAATTCGCTGCATAAATAGAAGAAAAAAAATTGTGTCGTACAAATTTTGGTGCATCATTGTTTTGCCGTAACTGAATTTCCGTTAAGCGAGGATAAGCGAGGAGGTATTGAATGTCGCCAAATAGAAAATAACGACAAGCACACACACACATGTTCTCTCAGTCTTTACTTCCTTTTATGGTATACAATGAAACGTTTCTCAGGTAAACTATAAGCTGTCTTACTCCTTCTATTCCTGACAACAGACATCATCATAAGCTTCCTTCGATTCCTGACACACAGACATCATCATAAGCTGCCTTACTCCTTCTATTCCTGACACACAGACATCATCATAAGCTGCCTTACTCCTTCTATTCCTGACACACAGACATCATCATAAGCTGCCTTACTCCTTCTATTCCTGACACACAGACATCATTAGGACCACAAAATCAAAATCTGCTTCCGTGTTTTGACTCTTGAAAGGTTCCTGAGTCCCCCTTTCATCATCACAACATTCCCTATGGCATCACAATCACTTAAATCACACTTCCAACACATCACAATGGACCAGTCATTACGTCACATCTGTGGTGCATCGTGGTTAGCCGGGGTTATTGCGGCGAGGAGACCGGCAATGGGAGAATTCAATCATTTAGTGTGACGTAAGAGATACCAGGCGCTTGATTTACTATGCTGTTATCAGTGAGAACTCTGAAGAATCCCCGAAGAACACACAAAGCACCAAACGTGTGACATAATTATGGGATGAGTCCATTTACAAATCACAGTCTGAACCAAGGATAACACAGGAGTTTAGATAGATAGTACAGAGGATAGATAGTAGCATAGATAGTACAGATAATAGTACAAGTATATTACCCTTGGTCTGAGCGCGTCATCCCTCACAGGGCAACACGAGTACAGAGGATAGGATAGTAGAAGAGGTAGTATAGATAATAAAGGTAGGTTAGGTAAGGTAAGGTATGGTAAGATAAGTAAGTAAGTAAGTAAGTAAGGTAAGGTAAGGTAAGATAAGATAAGATAAGTAAGGTAAGGTAATAGTAGAGTATGTTACCCTTGGTCTGAGCGCGTCACCCCCCCAGGGCAACACGGCCATGCACTACGCAGTCTCCCACGGCAACTTTGACGTGGTGTCCGTGCTGCTGGACTCCAAGGTGTGCAACGTGAACCAGCAGAACAAGGCGGGCTACACCGCCACCATGCTCGTGTCGCTGGCCCAGATCCGCTCCCAGACCCACGCCAGTGTGGTGCAGCGACTCTTCCAGCTGGGCGACCTCAACATCAAGGCCAGCCAGGTGAGGGAAGGGCAGAGGGGAGGAGAGGACCTGGTGTTATAGGGAGCCAGCCACGTGAGGGAAGGGGTAGAGAGAGAGAGACAGGAGACAAAGAGACAAGGGAAGGGATAGAGAGAGGGACAGGAGATAAGGGAAGGGGGTAGAGAGAGGAACAGGAGGGAAGGGAAGGGAAGGGGCAGTTGGAGGGACAGGAGGAGAGGACCAGGGAAGGGAAGGGGCAGAGAGAGAGACAGGAGGAGACTTGACTTTGATTTTACAAGGAAGGGAAGAGGACAGAGAGAGGAACAGCCAGGTGAAGGAAGGCACAGAGACATGAATTGCTAATGAAATAGTTAAATACTTTGGAAACCATATGAAATTATATAAATTAAGTACAAGAGACAGAGGAAAACCATATAAATTGATAGAAATTTAGCAAAAGAGACAGAGGAAAACCATATGAAATGATACAGATTTAGAGAGCACAGTTTTGCGGCCACACCAACACCCTTTCTCCCCCCCTTTTGAGGCCACACCAACACCCTTTCTCCCCCAGCACGGACAGACGGCCCTGATGCTGGCGGTGTCCCATGGCCGCCTGGACATGGTACAACTACTAGCGGCGGCCGGCGCGGAGATCAACATCCAGGACGACGACGGCTCGACGGCCCTGATGTGCGCGGCCGAACACGGACACCTGGCCATCGTGAAGTTCCTCCTGGCCCAGCCCGACACCGACCCTACCGTCATGGACAACGTAAGGCTGCTGAAGGGGGTTGTTAAGGCTGCCTCAGTGGGGTGTAGAGAGTCCAGGGTGGTGATAAGAGTCCAGGATGTGACAGGTTCTTTCTTGTTGTCTGTTGAGAAAGAGACACTGGTTTATTTATTTTGTTACATGTGACATCAATAATAATTCAATGGTTGAAATTTATGTTATAGGAATTTAGGATGGTGTTCATAAATACTATATGCAGTTCTCTCTCCCTCCACAAAACTTCCCTGGTTGTCTTCCTTGGAAAGGTTTGTAAATATGAATTTATTACAGTTTTATACACTCTTCCTCGACCACCCACACCCGCCTACCCTGTCACCCCTAACACCCCTATGGTCCCCCCCCCCAGGACGGCAGCACGCCCCTCACCATCGCCGTGGAGGCCGGCCACAGGGACGTCGGGGTGCTGCTCTACAAGCACCTCAACCTGTCCCGCGGCTCATCACCGTACTCCTCCGTCAGGTGAGTGATTGATTGTAATGCCAAAAGAGGAAATGCACCAGACATCAGAGGTCATATGGCACTATGGCAAAGCATACAAAGGGAGGGGTTAGAGAGAGAGTTAAATGGTGAGGGAAGGGGAAAGGAACGAATGCTACAGCAGGATGGTTAGATCAGATGAAGGATATGTATTTGTTGGAGGAAGGAGATTATAAATTGGGAATTGGGTGAGTGAGCCTGTCAGCCTGCCAATGTGTGTGTCAGTACGTGTGTTCTCCCCTACAGGATCAAGAGGTCCCGCACCCCCACCGCCCTGGGCCGCTCCTCCATCACCCCCCCTCCACGCTCCTCCGCCCCCTCCTCCCCCGGACTCTCCCGGAAGTCCTCCAACCCGGCATCCCCCGGCAGGTCCAGAAAGTCCTCCGCCTCACTCTCCAACCTCATCCTATAAACACAGGACTGACGGGTGGGCGGGTGACTCGCATGACTGACTGACTGACGGGTGGGTGACTCGCATCCTGACTGACTGGTGGGTGACTGACATCCTGACTGGCGTCCGTCCACTGGTGTATTTATGTTGTCTTTTTAACACAAATAACAATGAATTAATATATTTTATCATGCATTTGACCGAGGCATTTCCAGATGTTCAGGAAGGATGCAATTATGTGTTAGTGCATTTAATAGTGAGGGAAGGGAGGGGCGAAGAAGACATTGTTTTTTTGTTACTTGTTATTTAGCCTTTGAACTTGAGATTGAGAGCCTGGGAGAGATGCATTGGTGCTTACAGTGACATGCTGTAGTTGTGTGTGTGGGGGGGAGGGAACTACACTCGAACCGCAATTTAACAAGACTAATCGGGGAATTGAAGTTGGTATTGGTATTCTAAAAATTGATATTCTAAAATTATTGGTGGTATTCTAAAAATTGATATTCTAAAATTATTGGTGGTATTCTAAAAATTGATATTCTAAAATTATTGGTATTCTAAAAATTGATATTCTAAAATTATTGGTATTCTAAAAATTGATATTCTAAAATTATTGGTATTCTAAAAATTGATATTCTAAAATTATTGGTATTCTAAAATAACTTAATTGATGATGGTATTTGTTGCTTGGTATTCTAAAAAAAGCGAAAAAAAAAGCAACGTTTGGACTTTTTGAATGGTTTGTTTGGTCCACTTGTTCGGTAGCAGATGGAGTCCGTTAAGTCTGTAGTCCGTTAAATCCGAAGTCCGTTAAATTTGAGGGTCGAGTGTATGTCAGGGACTCTTTGAATCACTGAAATATTTATCTTTTAAAGTAGAAAAAGAACAATCACAAATATACAAAGGTTTTTATCACTACTCATTAAGTCGCAAGAAACATGGGACAGGCAATTCTAATACTTAAAAGTTTCTCATTTAAATCAAGAGTTAAATAGGCGAGCTGTGTTAAATTATCATCTAAATTTAGTGTTTGAATCTATGAGTGCCTTTTAGATAGTTTGTGTGAGTGTGTGTGTGTGCGCGTGTGCGTGTGTGTGTGTGTGTGTAATTTGAAGCAAGAAATCTGGCAAAGATGGCTCAAGAAAATAGCTGAAATATGTAACTTGATTTTGTATTTAGAAACATGAATATCCAATTTAAACTTCCATTAAGAGACCTAAGAGTCTTGTAACATGTCGTCCATTATAACAGTGACAGTGTTTGTGATGGTGACGCTTGAAGTACCCGCCTTCAGTTAAGTTCCTCACTAGGGGAGGGAACGCAGCCGCCAGGGATGTAATATGAAGCTATACTCCCCGCACGGTAAGGTGGCGAAAATGTGGCCCCTTCACTCCCCCCCTTCCGGATGCACAGGATTGGCCGAGGTGTTGGGTGTTGGGTGAGAATGCCTTACTCCAAGTTCCGTCCTAAAGCCCCAACACCCAACACCTCGGCCAGTCCCGTGCGTTCGGAAGGGGGGAGTAAAGGGGCCACATTTTCGCCAACTTAACGTGTGGCGCGTATACAATCCAAAATATCTTTAGTTACACTTCATACTTATTCTGCCGTCTCTTTAACGAAGCAAGTTACCAATTGGCTTGTTTGGAGCTCCTGTGTTTTCCCTTAGATTAAATTCACTTACTTTATGTTTACCAGTCATTTATTGCATCAGAAGTGCCAAGCTAACAAGATGCCTTAATAATATATGACTTGAGCTTCACAATCACTTATCACTGTCATTGTAATCAGTCATTAATCATATGTTTAAGACTATTAATGTTGCAGCTTGCGACTAACATCGTGCATCTATAATAGTCCTTTCATTTCAGCCTCTTGCTAATGCTGGATCTGTGTGTGTGACGTGTGTGTGTGTGAGGCGGGAGAGAGAGGTCCGGGTCTCCCTACTTCATGTTATCCTCCAGTGACTCTTGCTGCTTTTTTTTACCACAATCCCAAATATCCCTTCTTGGGTATTGCCTCCATGGCCTGCACAGTCTTCCTTGACAGCAGTGGTTCTTACCCTTCTCAGCGGTGCACAGCCTTGCCACACTCCAAACTATTTCTTGCACCCCTACTCCTGACCACTAGCTCAGGAGGGGGGGCTTGGGAAAAGACCATTTGTAGCTATCCCGGGAGATCTTCCTGCGACCTTGTATATACTTCCTCTGACTTTTCCGCAACTATCCCGAATATATATAATTAATTTTAATTTGGTCAAAATCATATATAATTTAGTGTTCCCCAGTAGATATAATGCTGTGGTCTATCGTTGCATCTTGCACCCCAAGAGGCTGGTCTCGCACCCCTGGTTCAGAACCCTCCAAGCTTTACAGTACTGGTCACAATAATGCTCCTAAGTGTGAGGGTGCATTGTCACGGCATAGAAATCAAGGTGTTCTTGAGGGTGAAGTGTTGTAGTCAGAATAATGTGAACCCTGTATGACATCCCGTTATACGCGAGGGCAAGGCAACGTAAGATAGAATTCCAAGCTCACATGACACGGGTTCAAATTCCATCCTGTGCTGTCCTTCCCTCCCACACACCGGGATGTCACACAGGGGTCCCAGTATTCTGACTCAAACACTTCACCCTCAAGAACATCAATCTTTTCCCTGCATCAATCTGACTATAACAAAACACTTCACCCTCAAGAACATCAATTCCCCCCCTCCTCCCCCAAGCGCACTCGCATTTGAAAGTTTGCATCCCTTTGAGGAGTGTTGCCTATGGTTTAAACTGTGCCAGGTATCAATAATGTGCTGATACATGGACTACAGTAACCTTTATACCCCCTGGACCTCTCCCCCCCCTGCACTGCATGTGTGTGCCTGAATCTGTCTGCCACACATGCTCCGAGCGTGTGTGAGCATGTCTGAGCTATGCATTCTGGAGACAGTTGTGCATTTATTGAAACAAAACTTATTAATGTTTAGCTGTGAAGTGTTGAGGTTGTGCCAAGCTTAATAAAAAATAAATTGTTACTGAATTTCTTCGTTTCTCAAGTCCTTTACTTTGTGCATACATAGAGTAAGTACATATCGGTGTGGTAAATATAGCGACACATACAGACCTCTGGGTACCTGGAACTGTCGCCCATCGGAACTCTCGCCGCCGTGGTCGAGTGTTCCAATTCTTGATATTACAGGACCAATATATACATTTAATCAAGTGTTACCCGTGTTTCTGCATTCAGGGATGAAATACTATCGCTAGCTTGATCAGTTAGGTTAAGTTAGGTGCCATTGTCCAGGTTAGGTTAAAATTTCCACGTCGACGAGAGTTCTAGTTTGTTGTTTCGGCGAGAATTCCCATCGGCGACAGTTCCATATAGCCTCTATAGCTATACCTCGCTTCATGCATGTGATACATTCCTCAAAATTTGTGCATTTAGTAAAATATGTTCCCACCGACTAAAAATGTGATAACAACTTCTATGCACGCACTGACTTGCTCATGATTTCGGAACAATTTTGTGGATAGCTTCAAATTTTTTGTGCATTAAACAAATTTATGTACAAAATATTTTGCCTGACTGAATTTTTGTAAGTGAAGGAGGCAATACATGTCTGTTTATACACCTGTAAGGGAGAGAGAACTGCTAAATTACCTAACACAGAGCATGAACAGTGCATGAATGAACCTGACCTACACTGAGACTAACAGACCATTATTTACAGCTACACTTGCATTCCTGTCACTCATCCTGCTGGCTGTGTACCACTACAGACCTGTCAACAACAACATGGGCATAAGACACTCACTTTTTGATGGGTGGAGGTGAAGAGGCCGGGGTGGAGTCTGAACTGAACAAGATGCAACAAGATTTCTCCACTGGATCTTGAATCGGGTTTGATGGGAGTGCGTTCTGGTGCAAGTTGGCTTGGATTTGATTGGCGTAGAGGGACTATGGTGGTCTTGGAGGGAGGGATGAGGGTGTCCTGGCTTGCCTTGAGGTGATGTCTTGAGGAGCTTTGAGGCTGAAGTGTATGTGTGTGTGTGTGTGTGTGGTGTCCTGGCTAGCCTTGAGGTGATGTCTTGAGCTTTGAGGGTGAGACTGGTTGGTTGTCCGGCTGAGGTTAATTGAAGGAACTTGTGAAGGTTAATGGCGGCAAAGATGGTGATGTGGAAATCTTCGTTGTCGGAAAGCGGACACAGAACATTTCTTGATCCTCATTGGACGTCCTGATTCAAGGACTGTGTGTGTGTGTGTGTGTGTGTGATGCTGGAAGAACCTGGCCTTAACAGTGAATATGCCACGATGAACCTTATTACAAAATATTCCCTGAGCCATAGTGAATTGAGGAACCAAAACTATATAGAAGACATAATAATAATAATAATAATAATAAGACAGTAATAGCGACAATAAATAACTAAATATGGTATGAAAATAAGATCCTTTTTACAGGCGGGTAGACATTTAGGTCCTACCGTATACCCTGCTGCCCTGCCCTGCCCTGCCCTGCCCTGCCCTGCCCTGCCCTCCTGCCCTGCCCTGCCCTGCCCTGCCCTACCCTGCCCTGCCCTGCCCTATACATACTGGCAAACAATAAGAAAAAGGAAATATCAACAAAGCACAGTCTGCCTCGTCCTTTCCTTAGGTGAAATAAATCCCACTTCTTGGCAAAATAACCCTAGCCTTGAGTGGGACTTGAACATGTGACCACAGAGTAGCGCCCCGTGATATCACCCACTGATCCAGCGAACAGTGTGACCGCGCGTGTGTGTGTACGGAATGACCGCGTGTGTGTGTACGGAATGACCGCGTGTGTGTGTGTACGGAATGACCGCGTGTGTGTTGGTGTGTGTGTGTGTACGGAATGGTAACTAAATGGCAATCCAACTTCTGGAGTGAAGCTTTCATAAATACATCATAACTAACTAACTCATAAATAATGGTAACTCCTAAACAGATCCTACATGAAGGAAATACTATAGTCTATAGGCTTACACTGGCGGTCTGGGTTGATATATTGATTGTAATGAGATTGTTTATGCTTTTTTATGCTTATTCTTAATGAGATTGTTTATGCTTATTTTGTATATTGATTGCTTAACTTTTGTGATATTTATAAAAGGCTTCACAAGAGTTCACGTATGGATACAATTTTAACGTAATTATTTTACAGCTGGAGGCCTCGGGCGACTCCACCCAGACATAAGAACATAAGAAAATAAGGAAGCTACAAGAGGCTGCGAGGCCTACACGTGGTAGTTCCAGACTGCCAGTTTAAGCCAGTCCGACTATACCACCTGGATGCACACACACACACACACACACACACACACACACACACACACTGAGGCAATACAAATCCAGCTACCCAAACAGAGCTAACAGCACAGTCTGCCTGCACTCAGGGTTAGGCTAGAGAGTGAGAGGAAGGGAGGCACACCACCCTGACCTGTCCTCGCCTCCCACAGACAAGAACAAACACACTGTTCCCTCCAGACACATTCTTAAGCTAAATAACAAACAAGGTTCCTTAGAAGCAGAAACCAAAATGTTTCCTAAGCTTCAGTACTAAAACTTAATGATACAAAAGATCCTTTCTGAGTATTATGCAGTAGATGTCAAGAGCCCGCTATGCAATGTACAATATGACAATGCAATCGGTGACGAGGAGACTCGGGTTAACGAGCTCATTACAAGATGAGGCTCCTTGCTTTATCCAACACAATGAAGAAAAGAAAATTAGAAAAAGAACAGAGTTAATTTACAAAGACCCTTTTTTGGTGAAATAAATAAAGTGTTTTTTGGCCAATGAGAAACCCAGAACATCCAGAAAACAATTAATTCTAACGAGTAATGAAGATAAGGATTACAATAATAATAATAATAATACCAATAGAGTACTGTGGTATAGGACTCGCTTGCAAGTCATTCCCAATTGAAAAAACTTAAGTTTGTGCAATTCAATAACTTAACTAAGTTGAAATATGAGATCCGTCAGGAAGTAAGTCACTTCCCTCACTATAACTAGCCTGTAGGTAGCCTTGCCTATCCACAACCTCAGATCAGCACCACAGCACCAATGCCCGCACACAGCACAGCACCACTGCCTGCACACAGCACAGCACCACTGCCTGCACACAGCACAGCACCACTGCCTGCACAGCACTCACAGGGCGGCTGGGACCACTCGCTGCCAACACAATCCTGTGGCTAAATAAAGTAGAGGAGCGCCTGGCTGCACACACGCCCTGGTGAGGCTGACGACACAGTCACCTCATCTCAAGGCTGACGAGGCACAAAACTCAGCGTCGTCCACGGGTGCCACAAGCCAGCCTTCAGAGTCCTGCATTCTACACTCACAGAGTGCATCAATACTAAGGATGCTTCAAGGCCAAGTCTTCCCTTCAGTCTTGTTCAAGGAGACATGGGTGAGCGTGGCCCAGCCTGAGCCTGTATCTATGTAGCCTATATCTCTGATTAAGACTAGACTCTTTCATTCAGCATCCTGGTCTTCTCCGCCTTGCTCATGGCGTGGTACTTGAGCAGGAAATGAAACATGGCCTGGGGATCAAAGGGACAGATTCCAAACTTGGCAAACTTCTCCGTCACCTTGGTCGGCACGGCTTTGTTGGTGAGGTAGCTGATGATGAAGGGAGCAAAGTGTTCCTCCAGCAGGGGCTTGACGTCATGGCCGTCGCTCCACTCCTTCACCACGCGGCCCCAGTGCCAGCGCAGACGGTAGCCCATCATCCACTCGACGGGACTCAGCACGCCCGCCACCTCCCTGGGCACGGGGATCAGCTGCACGCCCTGGGCCATGAAGTGTGCGGCCGCGGGCGCCACGGACACCCCGGAGATGCACTCGCTGGAGAACAGCGCCGCGGGGAAGCGGATGGCTCGCTTCCGGAGCCACGGCACGAACACGTCGCTCACGAACTCCAGCACGCAGTCCCCGGTGAGCCATCCGTTGGCCGAGGATCCCAGCACCCACTCCTTGCCCCCGGGCACCTGGCGCAGGGACTCAAACAGCCGCTCGGGGATCACCATGCGGGGGAAGATGATCATGCCGGGACCCACCTCGCCGTCGGCCCCGAGGGTGAACAGCACCGAGATGGCGTCCTTGCTGCCGGGACTCTTCACGGGCGGGCCGGGAAACATGCGGTGGTACTTCACCTCCCGGGTCTCCTTGTCCAGGTAAAAGTTCAACTCGTGCATGTAATAGGTGCGTTGGGGCGGCACGCCGTAGAAATTGACCATTTCCCCCTTGAGGCGCATCAACCAGTCACGCACCTCGTCCCGGTTGAGGCCCGGGTAGGCCTCCCTGGCCGCCTCCCGGGCCTGCAGACGCTGGCTGTGCGTCGTGTAAAACTCTTGATACCAACGCTTCTCCCGGCCGGTGCAGCAGAAGGGAGCGGTGAGCGCGGTGGCCGTCCTGGCGTACAGCAGCTGCTTGACGGTGTGGGTGATGAAGGACTCCTTGGTGGGCAGCCCAACGTCCACCAGCTGCAGCAGCAACGCCTCCACCACCGCCATCACCTCCGGCAGCCCTGCAACACACACACAACACTCCGTACTCACCCTGCAACTCAAACACAACAATGCAACACTGGTTAGGCACAGACGTGGTCATATGACTTGTGTATTAGGAGACAAGTCTTCAACCTATGGGTGAGGAGCCACGGCCATGTTCCTCCCTCCCACACACACAACAACACAAAAGATTGCTCAGATGCCAAGGATGCACCTCAACGCAGGCCTGATGACAAGGGTGACTAACACTCACCTCCCTTCACCTCCCTGGACCAGTATAAGCTGTCTACATCACGTCACCAATGCACTTCACCTCAAGTCTCTCTCCTCTCACACACACACACACTAGCATCACACATTCACCTCACTGTAACCTCACCACAACGCCTTGACATCACCGTCACAGCACAACTTCCACTGTACACGCCACCATCGACCACACTCATACAAAGCATGCACTCACTCCTTCACATTGACTGTCGGTTGGGATGACATTCTCCTTTACAAGTGTATTTATCAAGTAAGACAACACTCTCCTCTCCGCCACACGGCCGTCAAGCAGAAGCCGCGGCTAAAACACATTGGTTGAAAAGTGGTGATTAACTCACAGGTTTGGGTGCATTGGTGGTCGGCAACATTTCCATCGGTGGTACTCAGGGTGGTGGTGGTGGGTGGTGGTACTGGGAGTGGTGGTGGCGGTAGTACTGGGGCCGGTAGTGGTGGTGGTGGCGGTGGTGGTGGTGGTGCGGTGGTGGTGGTGGTGTGGTACTGGAAGCTGGTCTCGCCCCGGGACCTACAAACACAAGTTAGTCACTACACGGACGAGGCTGTACTGAGAAAGTGTAAGGATAAGGTACAGTACATATGGGCAAGTCACCATGACACCCTTACTGTGCGTCACCACCCATGACCCGTGACCCACTCACCGGCTGTCTGCTGGAGGCTGGCAGGGGCAGGGGCAGCGGCGGCAGCAGCAGCAGCAGCAGCAGCAGCAGCAGCGTCTCCCTGAAGCCCAGCAGAGACGTTGGCTGCCTGCTGCGTCATGCCCGGCTGCTGCGAGGACCTCTGGGCTGTGCTGACCGGTGGCGGGGGACACAATGCAGAGGTTGTTACTCTGATGAGGTGTTGCTGGGGTTGAGGGTTGGTGTGGGGGGCTGCGGTGCCCTGCCAGGCCTGTGCGGTGCCCTGCCATGCATGTGCAGTCCCCTGCCACGCCTGTGCACGGCTGTGGGTGCTTGAGCTTGCTCTGGGTGGGACACTTGTGGTGGTGGTGGCGTGAGGCTGCCCCCGCAACACCAGCTCCTGAATGCTGTAGGAGGAGGAGGTGGGGGTGTATTGGGGTGGGGGGCCAGAGGTGGGGGTGTATTGGGGTGGGGGGCCGGAGGTGGGGGTGTATTGGTGTGGTTGGCCATAGTAGGAGGGTGGAGGCTTGTTGGGGATGACTTGCTTGGTGTGATTAATGACTGGATAGCCCCTGCTAGTGTAGCCAACCAGGCGGGGCAGCTGCTGGCTGTGCTGCTGGCTGTGCTGCTGCATGCTGGCGGGCTGCTGGCTATGCTGCTGGCTGTGCTGCTGCAAGCCGGCGGGCTGCTGGGTGTGCTGCTGCATGCTGACAGGCTGCTGACTGTGCTGCATTCCCTGAGGCTGCTGGCTGTGCTGCTGCATGCTGGCAGGCTGCTGGGGCACCTGCTGCATGCCGACAGGCTGCTGGCTGTGCTGCATTCCCTGAGGCTGCTGGCTGTGCTGCATGCTGGCAGGCTGCTGGGGCACCTGCTGCATGCCGACAGGCTGCTGGGTGTGCTGCTGCATGCTGGCGGGCTGCTGGGTGTGTTGCTGCATGGTGGCAGGTTGCTGGGTGTGCTGCTGCATGCTGGCGGGCTGCTGGGTGTGTTGCTGCATGGTGGCAGGCTGCTGGGTGTGCTGCTGCATGCTGGCGGGCTGCTGGGTGTGTTGCTGCATGGTGGCAGGCTGCTGGGTGTGCTGCTGCATGCTGGCGGGCTGCTGGGTGTGCTGTGGTCCAGGCCAAGCATTAGTGTCTGTAGAGTGTCCCATGAAGGACAGCGGGGGCGGCACGGCCCGGGCGGCCGGGGGTCGGGCTGCTGGCGGCTGGACCCGTAGCTGGGGAACCTGTTCCCTGGGAGCACTGCCCATCCCCATGGGGCCCATGAACATGAGGGGAGGAGCATGGGAATCTCGACTCACTTGAGGTCGGTTTGTCCAACCCTCAGGGCGAGAGGAATGGGCCGGGGGCGGTGCCGGGGGCGGTGCCGGGCCTGGGGGCGGTTGAGGGTAAAAAGTGTAGCCGTGAGTGGCAGGATTTGCAAAATACTCCTGCAGACGTCCCCTCTGGTCCACCATGAGCACCTTGGTCTCGTGGGGATGGCCCATGGCCTGAAGCAGCACTGTGCGTGGCGCTGCGTGAGGACCCCCGGCCACCTGCAGCACAGGCAGCGCCCCTCCAGGCCTGGCACTCACTCTGGCGGGAGCAGCCTGGCCGGGATACTGCTGCTGCTGCTGCTGCTGCTGCAACAAATAAAAATTTCCCTCCTGCAAAGAAATAGTGGGATAGGCTTGTCCTGCAGGGATCAGGGCCGGGACCTTGTGAGACCCCCGACTCTTCCCCTTGACTCTTGGCGCCTGGCTCACACCCGGGGCCTGACCCACACCCGGGGCCTGGCTCACACCCGGGGCCTGGCTCCCACCCGGCGCTTGGCTCACACCCGGGGCTTGGTTCTCCTGGCTTGGCTGTCTCTGGCTGGCACTGGGAGGTCCTTTAATGCCAAAGTAGCCTGGGTCCAGGATGGGTCCTCTGTAGCCCATGCGATCCAAGGTAGAGTTGGCTGACGCCTTCTTGGCCAGACCCAGACCCAGGTCCATCAAAACCTGCAGGTGGTCGGGTTCCAGACGCTTGTTTCTGACCACTATCAACCTTCGCCTCTTGAGTTTGTTGATGTTGAGAATTCCTCCTATCGCCTCGCTCAGCCTGCCCGGGGCCAGGGGGAGGGGGGGCGGGGGCTTGGGGGGCGGCAGACGGGGGCGCCGGTAGCCGTGAGGGCGTGGCTTCGGGCGTGGCTGGCTGCTGCTAGGGAGAGGTGAGGCGAGGGTGGGGGGTGGTGTGAGGCCCGGAGGTAGTGTGGGGGTGGCAGCCGGTCTTGGCGGGGGCGGACGTGGAATTTCTGGCGAGGGCGCAGCTGAGCGGAACGGCGGGCGTTTGCGGACTGTGAATTTCTTCCTATTGAGTGGGCGGTGGTACTGGCCTTGAAAAACAAACAAATTCATGAGTATGTATCTATTCAACAATTACATCATAAACATTATAAAAAAGTTTCTCTCCATTGGTCATGAGTACACTGTTCCTGCTCGTGTCTTTAACTTACACCTTTGCCTTTGAACAGACAAAACACAGCACAATCATGAACTAACGGAATCTAATCATTGTCACTGAAAACTGACTCCAGGTTCGTGTTCAGCATGCCCGAAAACTGCTAGGGACTAATTTTCAAGCACATCTATTGATAAAAAAATATTGCAAATTTTGCAAGGGGTCTTGCAAAATTTGCAATATTTTTTGGAAAATAGATTTGCTTGAAAATTAGTTCCTAACAGTTTTCGGGCATGCTGAACACGAACCTGGAGTCAGTTTTCAGTTACAATGATTAGAAGTCCCTATTTCAGCCAATTCACAATGACATGATACTTCCAGATATTCCTTAAAATCCACAAATTAGACAAAACTTACTACAACACATAAAAATATGAGAGGCAGTGCTAGATTATTGGGCAGCCGCGGCACGCACCGCATGGGAGAGGTCGGACTCTCACCAGTAAGGCTAAGGATAATTCAAACTTGCTCGAATTATGGAAAGTAATGGAAAAATTCGAACTGGCCTGAAACAGGTCGAATTATATCCGAAGTTTGAATTATACGGGTTCGATTTAGAGAGGGTTTACTGTATCTCTATCCATTGCCTCAACCTCCTCAGTCACTCTCTATAAGAACCCTATTGCCTCAACCTCTTCAGTCACTCTCTATAAGAACCCTATTGCCTCAACCTCTTCAGTCACCCTCTATAAGAACCCTATTGCCTCAACCTCTTCAGTCACTCTCTATAAGAACCTATTGCTCAACCTCTTCAGTCACTCTCCCATAAGAACCCTATGCCTCAACCTCTTCAGTCACCCTCTATAAGAACCCTATTGCCTCAACCTCCTCAGTCACTCTCTATAAGAACCCTATTGCCTCAACCTCTTCAGTCACTCTCTATAAGAACCCTATTGCCTCAACCTCTTCAGTCACCCTCTATAAGAACCCTACATTCAGCTGTACAAGCACACAGCACAAGCACCTACCAGCACCCTGCAGCACCCTCAGATGGCGACACAGGCGAGCAGCACAGGTGGCGGACACGTTCTGGGCGGCAAGGAAAGCGTCAGTGAAGGTCTTCTGTGTCAGCTTTTCCACACTCACCGTGACCATCTTGAGGTGTTCTGTAGGGAGGGATGCTGCCTTGAATCATGTATAATGGACAGATAGACAGGTAGAGAAATAACACGTATACAAAAAGGTATATGAATGAATAGATAGCTTTATAGGTAGACATAGTGGTAGTGGTAGAAGTAGTTGTCTTACACCTATGTTTTGAGGCCTATCTAATACAAAGGTCCAGTGTTTTGTGTGTGAACGGTGAACAAATGCAACGTGTGAGTTGTGTTCTTACTTGCTGCTGGGTGAGGCGTTAGGGAGGCTGCAGGTGGTGATGGGACAAGTCTTTCGGCGGCAGACACATCACTCTCTTCTCCATCAGCAAGTGTTCCAGCAGCTGTGGTGGTAGTAGAGGCGATGGTGGTCGTAGCAAGACAAGGAGTGGTGGTGGTGGTGACAATAGCAGCGTTGGAGTTTAGAAGTACCTTGGTGTCACTGCTTGATGAGGAAGAAGCTGGTGGTATGGAAGGGGGGAGATCTGCCTCACCCTCAGGTTTCTCCACACTCTGCCCTGACTTTCCGGAGCTGCTGTGGGTGCCCTTGAGGGTATTGGCGGCAGTGTGGATGATGGATGGCCTCGGTAAGACCCCTTCACCTGCCACACCCTCACCAGGAGCCCGCAGCTGCTTCACCACGGAGATGGGTATGCTCTTGATCGAGGAGTCCTGGGACTCCATCAACGCGAGCAGCCTCTTCTTGGGCACCAGAAGGAAGGGTGTCTTTGTAGCGTTGTCTTGGTCACTCCCTTGCTCTGCCACACTTGACTCCTTGGGTGAGGGAGCCACACTGCCATTGAGTAAGGCTTCCCCAGGGGCATCCTCGCCTCTCAGGGTGACGAACACGGGACTCGTTACAGCCGTGGAGGTGGTGGTTTGGGCGGCAGGGGTGGTGGTGGTGGAGGAGGAAGTACTGGATATCACTGCCACATGGTTGGCTTTACTCCTCACTCCTGACAGGTCCTCAGACACTGTATCTGCCTTGGGTGCAGTAGAGAGCTCCTGGGAGGGCAGACTGTTGGTGTTACTGGCAGGTCTATGTAGAGGGTCTTCAAGACTTGCCTCCTCCACAGGTAGACTGCATGGGTGGGTGGTGTTGCTGTCCTCACCAGGCATCAATGTGCCTTCTGCTTCCTTCTCCATTACTTTGACTCTTTTTACCTGACCATTCAAGTCCTCATCTGACTCCAAATGTTTCTGCTTCTTGGACTTGATAGCTTTACTCTTTTTGGTCTCATATGAAGTCGCAGTGGCATCTTCCTCCTCCCCTCTCTGGATTGGCACTGTGGACACGAGTGGCGCTGTGGTGATGGTGGTGACTGTGTTATGAGCCGAGGTGGCAGCCCTTGAGGATGCAACAGGGACAAGAGGAACTCCAGCTGTGAGGAGCAGGGAGAGCTGTGAGGATGCCTTGGGCAGCATGGAATTGGCAGCTCCGTGTCTTCCAGCAGGACTGGCAGAGGAAGAAGTTGGTGGAGGGATGGCTGAAGACAGACTGCCAGAAAGGTCCTGAGGAACTTCTTTTCTTGAGCTTGTTGAGATGAGCTGATAAGAGGGAGTGGCAGTGGATGGTAAAGCTGACAAATAATGTTGCAATGCAGGTGTGCTGGGTTGAGAAACAGATGCAAAATGCGACTCTGAAGACTGCTGGCCATTGAAAATCCATACTTTGGAGTGATCCTTCCCTGCTGCGGCCTCCACTCTGGCGGGCACAGGTGCTGCTTGTGCTGCAGCTCTCTGGTGGGGCAGCTGGTTCTGGTAGACGCCTGGGCCAGTGGCGTGAGCCCTGTGGGCTATGGAGGCTGGGAAGAAAACCATAGAGTTACGGCCAGGGTCAGAGGTATTCATCCTCACGGCAAAGACCGCTGTTCTCTGGTCCCCTGGGGGTTGGCTGGCTGCCCTGTGGCCCAGGTAGTGCCCTGGGAGTGGTCCATTACGGGGAGGCTCGGGAGCGTGAGGAAGGACTGTCTTGAGACCTGGATTGGGAGCCTCATTTGGCAGCCATCTGGAGTCTTGAGCAGCGCGGGGAACACTTCTTGGTTGGCTCATGATTTTATGGGCATTTATGGGAATGAGGGGCGGAGGCATCAGCATACTGCCAATGATTTCTTTGGGCGGCTGTGCAGGCCTGTGAGGGTCTGTTACCAGGAGAGTGTATGCCTGAGGTGGCACTGTGGCGTCTGAGGTGCCATTTAACTGATAGGATCCCCCTGGCTGTGGCGGGAACTTGTGGCGCGGGATCAGTGGGGAGGGAAGGGATGGGGTGGGGGAAGAGGTGGCAGGGTCGTAAGAGGTAGCAGAGTCGTACCACTTTTGAAATAGCTTTGACTTCTTGTAGTTCTTTTTATCCGGTGGTTCTGAGGCGGGGACGTGCAGACGCGGGGGTTTCCTGGCCCGGGGGGAGTCCTGGAGGGAAGGGGACAGCACTGGAGCCTCAAAGGGGAAGGAGGTCGTCCCGTTGGTCAGGATTTCCGGAGACAAGTTCGTTGGAGCTTGTATGAGTTGTGTGGGCCATAGTTTGAGGGGGGGCAGGGCGGGGCGTCGCGAGGAGGAGGGCGATGAGGAGTAGCTTCTCTTATTGGGTGGACTGTCAAACATTTGATCTGGAAAGAAAGACAAGGAAGATGATATTATGATGGAACGTTTTTTTATTTATTTTTTAATTATTTTTTTTTTTTCTTTTTTTCTTAACAAAGGACTGGTCAAAAACACAGAAAAAGAGGTAACATAAAAGCCTGTTTAGTTGGCAGTCCCTATAAACAAGACAGTAAGAGAATACAGAAATGGGCGTGGGCCAATTTGCTTGCTATTATGAAGAACCTACGTAATGTCAGGCTGGATCAGAGACTAAGCTATGATTATGGGCTGCAATGAACTACAGCTCAATCTAATTACATAACACTACAGTAAATACAAGATAAGATAAAATCACATCTTGTAGTATGACGTATCTAGTGCTTAGGAATTTCACGAAATGACTAGTTTCACAATCTGACTGTAACATATAGACACCGCGGCTAGTGATACGGTGCTTTATCAATGCTGTATTTCTAGTGGAACTGCGGAACCTTCAGTGTAATTTAACCCGTATGCTACAACGACGTACACACACACACACGTCATATACATGTACAGTACCTACTTGCCAAGACTATCACGACTTCAAGGCCAAGTTGGATAATGGAAGTTTTGATGACGGTGCAGTAAGGGTTTATGCTTTTTAATGAGTAAATCACAACTAGATGAACACACACACACACACACACACACACACTGACCTGTACACTTCAAACGTGAGCCAATCGTGCGCGCCATCTTGGTTAACACACACACACACACACACTCGCACGTGAGAGAGAGAGAGAGAGAGACTAAATATAAACACTCTACACAGTCTCAATCTTAACAATAAATAAAATAAATAAAATAAATAAAATAAATAAATAAATAAAGTTACAAAGCAGGATAAGATAAACAAAAAAAGGAGACAGACAATTTAAACGCTAAAAACTTTTCCAAACATTGAAAGTTCATAAAAATTTCCAAAGACGAGTAAAAAGGAGATCATAAAATAAATGAGGAAAAGTAATGAACGCGATGGAAAGTTAAAGGCGGGATTGAGTTTGGCATTTCAGGGGATTTCTAACGCTTTTATGATGAAATTGTGGGGGAAACGAGAGGCATGGACGCCACTACCCGCCCGCCTTAAAGGGGAAGGCTCGGAGCGCGAGACCAAATTTTGGATAATTCCGTCAGCCTGGGGTTACGTACAGACAGACAGAGGAATAGACAGAGAGACAGAGGGATAAATGGATTGAAAGATAGATGGATTGAGAGTTAGATAGATGGATTGAGAGTTAGATAGATGGATTGAGAGTTAGATAGATGGATTGAGAGTTAGATAGATGGATTGAGAGTTAGATAGATGGATTGACAGTTAGATAGATGGATTGAGAGTTAGATAGATGGATTGAGAGTTAGATAGATGGATTGAGAGTTAGATAGATGGATTGAGAGTTAGATAGATGGATTGAGAGTTAGATAGATGGATTGAGAGTTAGATAGATGGATTGAGAGTTAGATAGATGGATTGAGAGTTAGATAGATGGATTGAGAGTTAGATAGATGGATTGAGAGTTAGATAGATGGATTGAGAGTTAGATAGATGGATTGAGAGTTAGATAGATGGATTGAGAGTTAGATAGATGGATTGAGAGTTAGATAGATGGATTGACAGTTAGATAGATGGATTGACAGTTAGATAGATGGATTGACAGTTAGATAGATGGATTGAGAGTTAGATAGATGGATTGAGAGTTAGATAAATGGATTGACAGTTAGATAAATGGATTGAGAGTTAGATAGATGGATTGAGAGTTAGATAGATGGATTGAGAGTTAGATAGATGGATTGAGAGTTAGATAGATGGATTGACAGGTAGATAGATGGATTGACAGTTAGATAGATGGATTGAGAGTTAGATAGATGGATTGAGAGTTAGATAAATGGATTGACAGTTAGATAAATGGATTGACAGTTAGATAGATGGATTGACAGTTAGATAGATGGATTGAGTTAGATAGATGGATTGAGAGTTAGATAGATGGATTGAGAGTTAGATAGATGGATTGAGAGTTAGATAGATGGATTGAGTTAGATAGATGGATTGACAGTTAGATAGATGGATTGACAGTTAGATAGATGGATTGAGAGTTAGATAGATGGATTGAGAGTTAGATAGATGGATTGAGAGTTAGATAGATGGATTGAGAGTTAGATAGATGGATTGAGAGTTAGATAGATGGATTGAGAGTTAGATAGATGGATTGAGAGTTAGATAGATGGATTGACAGTTAGATAGATGGATTGACAGTTAGATAAATGGATTGAGAGTTAGATAGATGGATTGACAGTTAGATAGATGGATTGACAGTTAGATAGATGGATTGAGAGTTAGATAGATGGATTGAGAGTTAGATAGATGGATTGACAGTTAGATAGATGGATTGACAGTTAGATAGATGGATTGACAGTTAGATAGATGGATTGACAGTTAGATAGATGGATTGACAGTTAGATAGATGGATTGACAGTTAGATAGATGGATTGACAGTTAGATAGATGGATTGACAGTTAGATAGATGGATTGACAGTTGGATAAATGGATTGACAGTTAGATAGATGGATTGAGAGTTAGATAGATGGATTGACAGTTAGATAGATGGATTGACAGTTAGATAGATGGATTGACAGTTAGATAGATGGATTGACAGTTAGATAGATGGATTGACAGTTAGATAGATGGATTGACAGTTAGATAGATGGATTGACAGTTAGATAGATGGATTGACAGTTAGATAGATGGATTGACAGTTAGATAGATGGATTGACAGTTGGATAAATGGATTGACAGACAGACAGACAGAGGAATAGACAGATAGACAGTTAGATAAATGGATTGACAGACAGACAGAGGAATAGACAGAGAGACAGATGGATAAATGGATTGCCAGATAGATAGACGGATTGCCAGACATACGATTAGACAGACATATGGATAAATGGATTGACAGGTAGATAGATGGATTGACATACAGACAGACATACGATTAGACAGATGGATAAATGTATTGACAGACAGACAGACACGATTAGACAGACATATGGATAAATGGATAGACAGATAGATAGATAATTAGACAGAGAGGTGGAGAAATGGATAGACAGATAATAAATGATTAGACAGATAGATAGATGATTAGACAGATAGATAGATGATTAGACAGACATACAGATAGATAAATAGATAGACAGCCACGGATGAAAGGACAGTTCATTAGCTAAGTGAGGCAAAACACACACACACACACACACACACACACACACACACACATTTATACAAATAAGAATACGTACACATACACATACATACAAAAGATTAAACGTACACGGGTTTCATCAGTGTGTGTGTGTGTGTGTGTGTGTGTGTGTGTGTGTGTGTGTGTGTGTGTGTGTGTGTGTGTGTGTGTGTGGTGTGTGTGTGTGTGTGTGTGTGTGTGTGTGTGTGTACGTAGAAACTAATACATACATACACACAAGATAGGAGATATTACTACACATAAAGAGAGACAAGCGATATACTACTACTAATAAGACCTCTGAAATGAATGTGTTTGCCGTATTGAATCCTCTCGGGACTAAGCAATTAGGCCCTTTATAATTGGCAGCCAAGACTACTAGACTTTAAAAACCCAACCTAACCTAACCTATATATAAGAGCCAGGTATTTTCACATCATTTATTAAAGTATCTCTTAGCAGATTATTAGGGGTATATTATTGTACCCCTATTAAGGGTATATAATATCCTAACCCTCTAATTATATATACTCTTAATAGGGACTATTAAATAGGGTATTAATATCACAGATATATTTCACCTTATTTTTCCTTATAAAAGCATTTTACTCCGTAACTATTAGGCCGAGAGTAAAAATGCATAGAAGCAAAGCTCTATCCAATGCCCTTATCAGAATTCAATTATCTCTTGTAGATTTTGAGGTATTTAATAGTATGTCAAAAATACACCAATACAATTTTCACACTTATTTAAACTCTTGCTTTTGCTCATCAGAAAGGCCTTCTCAAGTTCTATATTTAGTCTTTCATAGAAATTTTCTGTAATCCTCATAGTTTTCGAGTTATTCAAGAAAATATGATTTTTTTTACTGAAAATCAAAGGTGTACCCTTTTTGAGATAGCTATTATACCAATAGGTAAAACACCTCCAGCTTAACGTTTGTATGTTGTTACCCTATTAATGCTTCCTTTAGGACTAATCATTTCATCGCCAAAACTAAATAATTTAATTAATTAAAACACAGGAAGGTTGAAAGTTGGTCATAATTAAGTCGTTACTATGCAGGTTAGGCCTAGAGGTTTCTTGTAATTAAGCCTACACAATGATAAAGATACCTATTCTACCTAACAAAACTACTACTTGATCTTGATCTTGATTTGGGAGTCACCCAGCGGATGCTGTCGGTGAAGCCTTTGGTCCGGCGTTCTCCCACACACGTAATCTCTTGGGAGAGAAGCAAACAAAAAAAAAAGGGGGGGAAGCACAGCCAGGTGTTTCCCGCCCCCCTTCCCCCCCTCCCAGCACCACACCCACACGGGGTCCCCCATCACTGAGGGGCCCCCTGCCTCTCATTCTCTCTCCTACGTGCTCTCCAAGAATTCTCCAAGAATTCTTTTACACTCTCAATCACACGACTGTCACTCCTCCACTCAGCACACAACCCCAGCAGGTACTCCATCTCCACTCTCCTGTCTCTCATCTCTCTCCATTCTTCCACTCCGACCTCTCCTACCACTACCTCCAACATCTTTGTTCTAGCATACTCATACCGTTCACATTCCAGCATCAAGTGCTCCACGGTTTCATCCAATACTAATACTAAAATACCTACTAAAGATCTTGATCCTACTTATGGTAAAGAAGACAAATGACAAAGAAGAGAATAAAGGCCTACACTAAAGAAGTACCTGCCTAATAATGGCTAATAATAATAATAACCTACCTAATAACAATAACCTACTAATACTAATGCCTAATAATACCTACTACCTACTTAATGCTAAAGATAAAGGAAATAAAGAAGAGAATAAAGAAGAAATAAAGAAGATTAAAGAAGAAATTAAGAATATTAAAGAAGAAATAAAGAAGATTAAAGAAGAAATAAAGAAGAAATAAAGAAGATTAAAGAAGAAATAAAGAAGATTAAAGAAGAAATAAAGAAGATTAAAGAAATAAAGAAGAAATAAAGAAGATTAAAGAAGAAATAAAGATAAAAGAAATAAAGAAGATTAAAGAAGAGATTAAAGAAGATTTAATAAGAAATAAAGATTAAAGAATAAATAAAGAAGATAAAAGAAGAAATAAAGAGTAAAGAAGAAATAAAGATAGAAGTAAATAATGACGATTAAAGAAATAAAGAAGATTAAAGAAGAAATAAAGAAAAATAAAGAGAAAAGAAGAAATAAAGAGAAAAGAAGAAATAAAGAGAAAAGAAGAAATAAAGATAAAAGAAATAAAGAAGATTTAATAAGAAATAAAGAAGATTAAAGAAATAAAGAAGAAATAAAGATAGAAGTAAATAATGACGATTAATTAACTAAATTACTCATTATACTTCGCTACGTTAATGTGTGTTCAGTTTTTACTCCCTTTCGATTAAAAAATATATGAATAGATAAAATTTGAAACCATTATGAAAACGTCCCGTTGCTTAATTAATAACACCAGAATTTTAATATTTTCCTTCCAAAAATAAAGTTCGCCATTATGTATTGAAATTCCATCGAAAATAAGTTATAATCATTGCATCACTAAAGCTTATTTTTGGAAAGCAGAGAAATTTAAACAAAACTATAATCTATATAGTTCATGTTTATTAATATTATAAAGTATTTCTCTCATAATCCAATAAGCTAAAACGAGGCAAAGCAACGGACACAGTTTCCAGGAATAAAAAAACCGTTCGTAATTCTTTGAACCCCTTGAGGCCCAGAACGTAATTTCCATTGTAATTGGAGAACCATTAGACGATTTTTAGTGACTAAGCAATATTTTATAGATATGACCTGTTTAGTATCCTTGTCCACTAACTAATTGGGTATATTCAGTTACTTTTCGTAATATTATGGCTAACAACATACAATTTTTTTTTCATAGCAAAGGAAAGCTCTGGGCGTGAAGGGGTTTATAGTCCTCAACGGTCCCTGTAAAGTTTTCTGAGTTATTACTCTAAGAAACATACTTGGTACATTCAGAGCATTAAACTATCCGGGCGTTGCAGTGAAAACCAATAGCTAAATCAATACATAAGGAAGATAATAGCCTACAGGCGCTATAGGCTCAAACGTTATATATATTATAAAAAAAAAAAAAAAAAAAAAATAAATAAATAAATAAATAAATAAAAAAACTGCACTGCTGTCTCTTGTTATGAATAATACATTTTTTTTTAGCCAAACGAATACTATGAATACGATTACATTCACTGCAATACATGAACAATACATGAATTCCCGAGGCAGCTGACCAGACTTTCGTAAAATGAGGCAAATAGTTCCACTTTTTATTTCATATTTTAGTTAATTTCATTTAAATTTATGCAAAGTGAACCGAATGTACAATTTTCAGTACGGAGCAAAAATAAAACCGATTTATTTGAGCAATTTTACTTCAATGTGATGTTTATTTAATATGCGTAGTTGATGAAATAGCTTGGTGGTAAAAAATATAGGGTGATATTTTAGTGGGTATCGTCT
The DNA here is from genome assembly GCA_016584305.1 of Chionoecetes opilio. NCBI lineage: Eukaryota > Metazoa > Arthropoda > Malacostraca > Decapoda > Majidae > Chionoecetes > Chionoecetes opilio. The sequence goes on from JACEEZ010024490.1 coordinate 225,762, forward strand.
CTCTCTCTCTCTCTCTCTCTCTCTCTCTCTCTCTCTCTCTCTCTCTCTCTCTCTCTCTCTCTCTCTCTCTCTCTCTCTCTCTCATTTTTGCGATTTTGCTTGAATATGATGTTTAATATAGTTGATAAAATAGCTTCGTGGTGAAAATGATAGGATGATATTTTAGGGGGTATCGTCTCTCTCTCTCTCTCTCTCTCTCTCTCTCTGCTGACACTGTGCCCTTCGCCCCCGCAGATGCCCTCACAGACACCACATAATGAAGGCGTTCACAGCGATACCAAGTCAGCAGAAATACGACCACAACATCCTCTCTCCACCACAGCAGTTCTTAATCTGAGGCGCTATTTATAACCTACTAGGCAAAAGACAAATAATACAGGACAAAGTCTGAACTACACCTAACGTACTCACTGACAAATCACTAAGTACCTACAGTCAGTTAATGACCACTGAACAACATGATTCGAACACACTAACAGAGCTCAACAGACAAAACACGTACTTTACAGATCTAACAAGTACAGAATTACACACTAAAGACAACCTGTATATTACAGTTATGTTAATCAGACAGCTATTAAAACGAGAAACATAGAAGAAATGAACAAACAACAGTATCATATTAGCATTTATAACTACGTAAGTGTTAGATAAGCGAATGCACACACTTGAAGACTGACAACACACTTTTATAGTTACTAACTAGTATGTTTGAAACTGATCTACACACTGAAGACGAAACACATCATTTAAGTATTCAAAGTAGAAACACACTGACTACAGACAGAAAACACGACCACTAGACTAACAGACAGAAACACAACAGACCAACAGACAGAAACACAACAGACAACAGACAGAAACACACCAACTAACTAACAGACAGAAACACACTAACAGACCACAGACAGAACACCAAGACTAGACACAACAAGTACTAGAAAACACACTACAGACCAACAGACAGAAACACACAACAGACTAACAGACAGAAACACACCAACAGACCTACAGACAGAAACACACTAACAGACCACAGACAGAAACACACTAACAGACACAGACAGAAACACACCAACAGACAACAGACAGAAACACAACAACAGACCAACAGACAGAAACCACAACTAACAGACAGAAACACACAACAGACAGAAACACACAACAGACCACAGACAGAAACACAACAGACAACAGACAGAAACACACCAACAGACCAACAGACAGAACACACCAACAGACAACAGACAGAAACACACCAACAGACCAACAGACAGAAACCACTAACAGACCAACAGACAGAACACACACACTAACAGACGACACAAACAGACAAGACAGAACACACTAACAGACCACAGACAAACACACACAACAGACCAACAGACAAAAACACACTAACAGACCAACAGACAGAAACACACCAACAGACACAGACAGAAACACACCAACAGACAACAACAGAAACACACCAACAGACCAACAGACAGAAACAACCAACAGACAGAAACCCAACAGACAGAAACACACCAACAGACCAACAACAGAAACACACACAGACCAACAGACAGAAACACACCAACAGACAACAGACAGAAACACCAACAGACAACAGACAGAAACACACACAGACAACAGACAAACACACCAACAGACCAACAGACAGAAACACACTAACAGACCAGACAGAACAGACAAAACACACCAACAGCGAAACCCTAACAGACAGAAACACACCA
>JACEEZ010024490.1:232500-282500 GCA_016584305.1 Chionoecetes opilio
CCCTTAGAGACCAAGACCAGGACCCTCCGAGACCAAGATCAAGACCAGACCCTTAGAGACCAAGACCAGACCCTCCGAGACCAAGACCAAGACCCTCCGAGACCAAGACCAAGACCAGACCCTTAGAGACCAAGACCAGCCCTCCGAGACCAAGACCAGCCCTCCGAGACCAAGACCAAGACCTTCCGAGACCAAGATCAAGACCAGACCCTTAGAGACCAAGACCAGACCCTCCGAGACCAAGACCAGCCCTCCGAGACCAAGACCAAGACCCTCCGAGACCAAGACCATGACCCTCCGAGACCAAGATCAAGACCAGACCCTTAGAGACCAAGACCAGACCCTCCGAGACCAAGACCAGCCCTCCGATACCAAGACCAGCCCTCCGAGACCAAGACCAAGACCCTCCGAGACCAAGACCAAGACCAGACCCTCCGAGAACAGACCAAGAACAAGAACGGGCATCTAAAAATAATTTCTATAAATATGACTATCATCTGAATGTTTTTGGTCTGTACTGCGTAAATACTAAATTGTATTGTCCTGTCCTGTTTGTAAGGAATGGGTTTAATTTTTTTTCTCATACACGTACCTTGAATATGACAGACCTAATTAAATTTCCATATAGTCTTAGGGATCAAATGCAAAAATAATTATTAATAATAATTTTCTGATGATGAAAAATTAAAAATGCCAAAAAAGTAAAGTGTGAATGCCAAAAGTATATTTTGTGGTTTGTGCACCTGGCAACCCTGCTGCTAGATGTGCTCCATGTACCGACTAACGAGCTCTGGTAGAAGGGAGGTAAGGGTAACGTATAAGGGAGGAAATATATTTACAAAATTTAATATATGTGAACAACTGAACATCTAGGTCAAATATTTCTGCTTTAATGGACCCAACTCATAACTACGTCACAGTTTGTTTACCGCGGTGCATTGTGGGGATAAGTCGGGGTCATGAGGCAGAGCGGGCGGGCGCTATCCAGTGAAGAAAGACAACGCTGTGTCCTTAAATATGCCTCCTGCAAACTGTTGTGTTCCATATTGTGTTGCAACAAGTAGACAAACTCCTTCTTTACGGTTGTACCAACTTTTAAAAGTGAGAATAGAAAGATAAATTGGATAAAGCTGATAAGAAACGACAATCTGTGGACTCCATCACAGACACCTCTCAAGGAACTCATTTCAACTGCTTGAATCTTAATTAGGCCTACGACATATATTCCACGTCCAGGTCTCACCTGCATGTGTTACTGCGGCACTAGTATGCTATCCCTAAGCGCCTTCCTTACTCACTGTCCTCTCATCACGCGCCCCTAGGATCCCACTACTTTCCTTCCTTGTAGGCAGGGCTCTCTCCTATCTCCCCTTCCGTGCCTCCATACCTGCACATGATAGAGCCATTCACTGTCCAGTCATCATTATTTTACATTGCTTCTGGCTCTCAATTCTCATTCTATATTGATCTTCAAACTCAATAACTTCACTCTTTAGTTTCTACCAAAACACTAGCACTTTACTTTAGCCACATTCACTTTCAGTTTCCTCCTCACACAAACACTACTGAATTCATTTACCAATTTTTGAAAACCTTTTTAACTCTGCTAGTAGTATTCTACAGTGCCATCTGCAAACACTATAGTATTGAGCTTCCCTTTTGTTTATCTACATATACTGATCTCTACACAAACATCACCAATTTTTGCGTTCATTTATCTGATTACTCCATAAACAAGTTGCATAAACAACTGTCAAGTAACACTTAAACCATGATGTATACCTTACTACTTATTCTGAGGAAAGACAGCAAAAGGAACTCAATTAATATGGAACGAACATAAATACTTTCATAACCATGAATATGTACATCCTACAAAGAGGAGACTACGACGATGGAAGAATTTAGAGTTGTTTTGCGCGAAATTGATATTCCAGGTGCTATTAGCCTATTACCGAGCTCTGTTCTCGCTGGTAAGACTAGAGAAGACCTGATCGAGATGATGGCTGATATGCAGAGGCTTCTCAACCAGGAAAACATTGTCACAGCAGAGCCTCGTCAAAAGGTAAGCAAGTGGTAGGGGTGTCCCTACCACTTGTTGCTTACCTCTGCACATCAGCCATCATCTCAGGTCTTTTCTAGTCTTGCCAGCGAGAACAGGGCTTGGTAATATAACACCTGGAATGTCAATTTCACACTAAACAACTCGAAATTCTTTCATCGTCGTAGTCTTCTTCCCTACGTAGGTCACCCGCGGCGACCCCGACTTATCTCCACAATGCACCGCGGTAAACAAACCGTGACGTAGTTATGTCTGGGGCCCATTGCTTCGTTGGCATGAAGAAACAAACATAGGAATATAGTAATTTTTGTGGTTACGTTTTCCAAGCGAGCTAGCTAAAGGCCCCCATCCACGGTACGATTGGTCGTGCGATCTGATCCGACAGACCTGATCCGATGGATATCCTACCACCCACTAACGATCCGACCGCACCTCAGGATCAATTCAGTTGGTGATAGAAACGGTAGAGAGCGGTTCCCATGATGGGTCTATGCAACGAGGATCGAATTACTTTTGATGGAATCTGATACCACAACTGAGGAGCGTAAACATCATCCGCGCTCGCACCAAATTTCATAGAGGCAGTTATTTTCTTAATATATTTCCGGAACACACTTCTCATTTTTTTTTTTTTTTTTTATTGTAGCCTTTACTGTTTTGTTTTTACATTAGCCTCACTGTCGCTCACTGTCCCGCTCCTTGAGTTTCTCTACCAATACTTCATAAGCTGCATTTTTCTTATATTTATCCATTTACTTTTTGCTTTTTCTTTCCCACAAACATTCAGTTTCTATATAATTGGATGAATTCTGTCCAAAAGTGCTTGTCATCAAAGAAACAATTTATCTTGGTAATCCTCTCGCGACGCTGTCAGTGGCGAAACTGACGGCTGGCCTCACAATCAGCACACTCACGGTGCGATCCGGTCTGAACCGGATGATCTGTCGGATCTAAAAACCAAACACTGCTTGGTCGCATCCGACCAGCTGTCAGTCGGTCGGACAGACCAAAATCACCCCACTCACGATCCAATCTGGTTGGATCCAACCAGATCTATCCGATGGTCGTACGACCAGATCGCACCGTGGATGGGGGCCCTAAACCTGTGGTGTACGTGTAGGAAGGGTGCGGGCACTGCATAGGCCTACACATATATGAAGTACACGGAGGTGAACAGAGCTGCAAACATGCGTGCGTGCAAACGGAGATTATCACTGCGAGAATGGCCACGTCATGCATGTTCTCTCGACTCGTATGCACTCTTATCAGCACTCGCAGGGCTCAGCTCACGCATCATCACCGTAGAGCTGGTCAGGCAGTATCTATAGACAGTACAACGCTGTATGGCGCGCCGTGAATCGAAACAGCCATGATTTTTCTCCGTGTATGATAATAAATTCCGACCTTCCCCACGCCGCGATGCACTTTTTAATCCTGGTCTCGACCTGGTCTCGAGCCAAACTCCGAGACCAGAAGCTTCAAGACCAAGACCACATCAAACGAGACCAAGACCAAGACCAAGACCACATCAAACTGTATCTCTCATCACAGTGTTGTAGGTCTCGAGACTGGTCTTGGTCTAGACCAGTCTCGAGACCTACAACACTGTTTCCTACCTCTACTGAAATATAAAATGATTATCAACTCTATCGTCTATTTTTTATTGCTAATTTAACGTAATCTACATAAATTCTCGTTACTAATTAATTATTCAATGATTTCAAACTTTCCTCGCTTTTCTCCAGCCTTGATCTGAGGCTCTATGCGACGTGGACTTGTTACCAGAAGACTGAACTCGTAATCTTAACTAAACTAATCTATTTCTCTCAGCAATCTTAACCCCTTGAGGCCCAGAACGTAATTTCCATTGTAATTTGGGTACCATTAGACGAATTTTTGTGAATATAAGTAATGTTTTATAGTTGATATATAAAATAGTGACATACAATTACGAAAAATAACTGAATATACCAAATTAGCTAGTGGCCAAGGATACTAAACAGGTCATATCTATAAAATATTGCTTCACTAAAAATCGTCTAACGGTACCCAAATTACAACGGAAATTACGTTCTGGGTCTCAAGGGGTTAACTAAACTCATCTATTTCTCTCAGATCTTAATTAAAAGGATGTTCTTTGATGTTCTTTGTTACTTTTATAAACTGAGAAAATCGACATTCTAAGTTTGTGGAGTGGAGTGAAGTGTGTGACGTGGCGAGGAAGTGGAGTGTGATGTGGCGAGGTGGAGGAGTAGTGGAGTATAACAGTTCATGGATGGAGGGTGGAGTGCACACGAACGAACCACAAGGGACGGAAATGCTCACACACACACACACTGAAGCATGAATTCAACGAGCGGTACTTGACTGAACTCAGCCTCAGATAACCACCAAAACATTTCTCACGGACTGTATAAGAGAGAGAGAGAGAGAGAGAGAGAGAGAGGGAGAGAGAGGAGGGGAGAGAGAGAGAGAGAGAGAGAGAGAGAGAGAGAGAGAGGAGAGAGAGAGAGAGAAAGAAGAGCTCAGAAACGACTGATTGAGAGAGAGAGAGAGAGAGGAGAGAGAGAGAGAGAGAGAGAGAGAGAGAGAAGAAAGAAGAAAAAAAGAGCCTCAGAAAACACCACAAAACCATCTCACTGACTGTATAAGAGAGAGAGAGAGAGAGAGAGAGAGAGAGAGAGAGAGAGAGAGAGAGAGAGAGAGAGAGAGAGAGAGAGAGAGAGAGAGAGAGAGGAGAGAAAAAAAAAGAGCCTCAGAACAACACCAAACCTATATCGGATGAGAGAGACAGAAGATACGGGAGGAGAGTGTGATGCTCTGAATAATGGGAGGGATGAAAGGAGAAGAGCAATAACGCGAGCGACTATGAAAGGGAGAGGAAAAATAAATCGAACCTACAAACATGCTATTCCTATATTCGGTGCCAACAATTCAAACTTTACCGTATGTTACTGTTTAACCAAACTTAAAAATATTTGTGGATGTGAACAAATGCGAATATTAGTTTAAAAAACACAAATCCGAATAATTCCAACATCAAACTATCCGGATAATTAACAACACAAATGATCCGATGGAGGTACCGAAAATCTTAAAACACCTAATTTACCTAATAAACCTAGTAATTAAACCAAAACTTAAAACTATCCTTATAATTAAACCAAAACCTAAAACTATCCTTATAATTAAAACAAAACCTAAAACTATCCTAATAATTAAACCAAAACTTAAAACTATCCTAATAATTAAACCAAAACTTAAAACTATCCTAATAATTAAACCAAAATTTAAAACTATCCTAATAATTAAACCAAAACTTAAAACTATCCTAATAATTAAACCAAAACTTAAAACTATCCTAATAATTAAACCAAAACTTAAAACTATCCTAATAATTAAACCAAAACTTAAAACTATCCTTATAATTAAACCAAAACTTAAAACTATCCTAATAATTAAACCAAAACTTAAAACTATCCTAATAATTAAACCAAAACTTAAAACTATCCTAATAATTAAACCAAAACTTAAAACTATCCTTATAATTAAACCAAAACTTAAAACTATCCTAATAATTAAACCAAAACTTAAAACTATCCTTATAATTAAACCAAAACTTAAAACTATCCTAATAATTAAACCAAAACTTAAAACTAACCTAATAATTAAACCAAAACTTAAAACTATCCTTATAATTAAACCAAAACCTAAAACTATCCTTATAATTAAACCAAAACTTAAAACTATCCTCATAATTAAACCAAAACCTAACCTCAAATAACCTTTCTCCAATTATTCCTTCTCCAAAATACTTTCTTTCCAACCACCACCACAACCACCACAATTACCACCACTACCATCACCATCACCACCACTACCATCACCACCACAGTCACCACCACTACCATCATCACCACCACCATCACCACAATCACCACCACCACAAAACCAGCGTTACACAGAGCATTCCGGCAACACCATCACATAATCCTTACTTATCCTGCAGTTCAGTACACGCGCAAAGGTTGAGGCAGGCCATTATACAGCCCCGCATGTGCAAAGTCTCTAAAGTATTTCTCCCTCTTACTAAAATTCGCGACTCCCCAAGTTGGCATCAGTGGGGAAAACTTCTAAAAGCTTACGGTAATGATGGTGGTGGTGGTGGTGGTGGCTTGTGGTGGTGGTGGTGGTGGTGGTGGCTTGGGTTGCGGTAAGCCTCGACATGCACACGAAGGGAAGTAGCCTCTAATGGGAAGGTAAATCGATAGAAGCAAACTGTCAAGGCAAACTAATAAGAGTGGCGAAGCTCCGAAACAGACGAAAAACGAATCTTGAATTAACCCTTCACGCCCAGATCTTTCCTTGGCTATAAAAATTCGTCTGTTGTTAGCCATAAAATTACGAAAAGTGACTGAATATACCAAATTAGCTAGTGGACAAGGATACTAAATAGGTCATATCTATAAAATATTGGTTCTAGTCACTAAAAATCGTCTAATGGTACCCAAATTACAATGGAAATTACGTTCTGGGCCTCAAGGGTTAACGAAGTAACGCTCAACATTCTATTCAAAGACAAAGAGAAAATATCGTTCCTTTACTGCAAACTATGTGAAAAGACGAAAATTTGACAATCCTCAGGGAAGATAGAGAAAAAACTTTTACCCCCTTGAGGCCCACAACGTAATTTCCAGGGTAATTTGGCGACCATAAGACAATAAGACCATTTTAATGAATATAAGCAATATTTGATAGATATGACCTGCTTAGTATCCTTGTCCACTAGTTAATTTGGTATATTAAGTTATTTTTCGTGATTTTATGACTGACAAGACAATTTTATATGACGAAGGAAAGATCTGGGCGTGAAGGGGTTAATGAAGTAACGCTCAACTTCCTATTCAAAGACAGAAAAATCGTTAATTAACTGCAAACTATGTGAAAAAACGCAAATTTGATAATCCCCAGGGAAGATAGAGAAAAACCTTTTAATTAATATTCTAATAGATATGACCTGCTTAGTATCCTTGTCCACTAACTAATTTGGTATTTTAAGTTACTTATCGTAATTTTATGGCCAACAACAGACTATTTTATATAACAAAGGAAAGATCTGGGCGTGAAGGGGTTAATATCATCAAAATATATCATGTCACGAAATTGGTCAATCTCATCATCACGAAACGAATCTTCAAATCTAAACAAGAATGAAACAGAAATAAAAGAACTGAAAACCAGAAAACGTAATAATATGAACCAAAACGAAAGCGATTAAGACAATAATGATGAAACAAAATAATAAAAATAATGATATACCAGAGCCATTAAGCCTAAGGGGATTTAATGATCATACGAAATCGAACGCTGGAAAGAGAAACATGAAACACTTTGACAACAAACGAACGAAAACGAAACACACTGAACGAATACATATGAAACACAACAACGAACCATTTTTGAAAACACCAAAATTTACACATAAATCGCCAACCATAAAAAAAAACTAATAATCCAAAACCTTCACGAACCATAAAGCAAATCACAAAAAAGGAGAAACAGAAAACATATGGAAACTGGAAAAGCGTAGATTTAAAAAAGAAATAGGGAAAAACTGGTTCACAAATAGGGTGGTGAGTTGGAATGGACTCAGTAGACAGGTAGTTAGTGCGGAGTCATTAGGAGCTTTAAAAGGAGGCTCGATAATTTCATGGATGGGGATGAAAGGTGGATGTAGGTAGTGTAGAGGCGTTTTCTGCGGGGGATTTTTGGTTGCAAACGGTCACAACAACAACAACAAATGTTTGCGGGTCGGCCAATCATCTTCCTTGGATGGTTGAACAGGAATCGAAATTTGAGCAACCGAAAATTTTTCGGTTGCTTTCGGTTGCAATCAGGATCCCCGCAGAAAACGCCTTAGGTCTCGCGGCCTCTTGTAGCTTCCTTATTTTCATGTTATTATGAAATAGAAAGATAAACACAGATATTATTCAGCAACGTTAAGCCTGCTAAGAGTGGCTTCATTTCCCTGCCTCTTCCCTCCTCCACCTCTCTTGATGGCCTCGTAATTCAAGCCAAAGAGATATTATGCGAGGTTGCGAGGTTGCTCCACCCACATGCCAGCCAGCCAACCAAACAGCCACCTCTTCCCCAACCCAAACAAAGACACACAAATAACCCCTCAGTGTGCGTGTGGGTTGCCAAGTGCGTGAGGTATCGTGAGGTTGAAAGAAACGAGTGGAAAAGAAAAAATGCGTGGAAAAAGAGCGAAATTGTGCAGCCGTTTCAATCTCCACCATTATTACGTTGAGCAAGATCGGGTAAAGTGAAGTTAGGAGCCAATTTTTTTTCTTTCTTGTTAGGGTTCAATTAAACCGAGGGAGTGAACGATAAAATAGGAGGAAGGAAGGAAGGAAGGAAGGAAGGAAGGAAGGAAAGAGAAGGAAGGATGGCTTGACTAGAAGCTTCAGGAACAAAGAGGGATAAAACAGGAAGAAGGAAGGAAGGAAGGAAGGGGAAGAAGGAAGGATGGCTTAACTAGAGCTTCAGGAACAAAGAGGGATAAAAAAGGAAGAAGGAAGGAAGGAAGGAAGGAAGGAAGGAAGGAAGGAAGGAAGGAAGGATGGTTTAACTAGCGCTTCAGGAACAAAGAACCATACAACAGGAGGAAGGAAGGAAGGAAGGAAGGAAGGAAGGAAGGAAGGAAGGAAATAAAGGAAAGGAAAGATGGCTTAACTAGCGCCTTCAGGAACAAAGAAAACCTATTGTCAGACTCAGCTTCTCCAATCCCAGATAGAGAGGTTGAGGTGGGGAGAGGTTGAGGTGGATGTCGCCGCTGCAGGGGTTGAGGGCAGGGGACGAGGAAGGGGGGGCAGGGGAAGAGGAAGGGCCCAGAGGTCATAGGAGAGGCGGGGGAAGGGGGAGAACTAGAGTGGCCTTGGAGGGGCTTAGGAAACTGGGGGAAGGGATCGGGAGGGGGGGTTGCGGGTGTTAAAGGGGGGGCGGGTCTATGTATCCACTTCGGTAAAATGAAACCCAGCATGTATGAGACGCATCTTGACTCTCTCTCTCGCTCTCTCTCTCTCTCTCTCTCTCTTCGATAGTTCTGAAACTGAGTTCTCTCGAGTCTCGATTGCACGAACCAGGAGGAGGAGGAGGAGGAGGAGAAAGAAGAGGAGAAAAGAGAAATGGGCGAAGCAGAGGGACCATCGGCAGACTACCAGCATGAAACTACAGAGCGAACTATAAATTTCAACAGCCGATGAGAACTAGAGAGCTGAACACAACGACTATCTCGGCTAAAGTTGAGTCGCCTCGCTACCAACACCACCCCAAGCTACCAGCCAGCCTTCCCCAGATAGCCCCTCAGCCCCACAGCCCCCAGACACACGCACACCACCCCAGGCCAGCAGAAGCCCCATCAAGAAGGGACTGGCGGTCGACTGGGGGCTGGAAAACGGGTCTCCAACTCAGACAGGCGAGGATGTGAAAAGAACGAACGTTTCTGAAATAATTCGGGTGCGTTGGCGAGCTCGAGGCCGGGAATTATGCCAGTGACGTTAGTTCACGTCACTGGCTTTCGCTCGGTGCAATCATCATTCCCTATCATTTCGTTCACCTCCCTGCTTTGCGTCATCCCTGGCAGGGCAAAAAGAGAACCGCTTCCTACTGGTTCTCGACTCTATGCCAAGGGAGTCCAGTTAACGGGGTGAAGGTGAGGCATGAGCGAAGCGGCGGTGAAACTCTGCGAGCAAACGAGTGAAACATTGTGAGACGCCGCCAGTCAGCCCACCGTCGGTGTTGCCAGCTGGTGGTCAATGCGAGACAGGTCGGACTATCAACAGTGTTGCCACACGCTGGGTTACTGGATAAATTCAATACCTATCACAGTCTAGGGTCGCCGAGGGGGGGCGGGGGACCTGCGCAACGGAGCGAGGCTTGCAGCACCGGCACAGCACGTGAAGGCTGTGGGTGCTGCTCGGCTGTCAGGCTGCAGCACCAGATGGCGGCAGCAGCCCACCCCACGCATATATCGGAATTCCTAGCAAAGTGCACCAATAAACCGCGCCTGGAATGATTGCGTCCCCTGCCGCCTCCCCGCGCCGCTGCTCCATGGCCGCCACGCCAAAGAGAACGCGATCCGGGAGGTCACCGCACGGGCCTTTGTCTGCCATTTTGGCGTAACGAAGACACGCACGATGACACATGTTGGCGGGAACAAAGGTGGCGCCGCCCAGAACATGTCAGGCGAGTTTGTACACTCTGGAGTGACACCTTCATGAATTATGGCGAAATATCAACTTTGGGATTGTTCCGTAGCGGAAAGTCGGATACCCTCCACTCCAGACGACGGTAGGCCGCCGCAGAAGACTTCACGCCGCACAATACAAAACAAACCACGAACCAAGCTTATAATTGCACGATGCAATCTACACTGAACGACCAGTTTCACGGAGAATTAAACAGCTTCACTAAATTGAACAGAAGCGTCCCGAAGCCTTGCGATGCTTCGAACTCTGAAGCCTTACCGCAGAGTGAGGCCAAATAACGTAAAACCTGACCTGGCGCGACTTATTTTCTTCTTAAACCAAACTAAACCATAATCCTCTTCCAATAACAAAATAACGATGCTTTCTCCGTGAAAAATGAAAGTCCCTTGCATTCATAACCTCAAGATGTCGTTAAACGGTATTTTACAAAGATTTATTTAACTTTAAATTGTATATATATTCCAATTTCCACGGGATTCACGTTATATATATACTGTGCGAGATGTAACCTTTCATGCGTGATATATTGCAGCCATTCCAAGAATATATTTAACCATGGAATATAATATAACGCAGCGTAAAAATCCGAAATTCACGAGAAAACGGAATAAAATATGACACTCTGAAAATGAACCCAACGAATAAAAATACCAAAAAATTAAAAACCGTGTCGAAAAACTTCAACAAACGCTACAACATAAACGCAATAAGATAAGATATCATTCCCAGAAAAAGTTGATCCAAAACTCAATTAGTGAACGAGAAACTTTAATCAAAGAAAACGTGAGACCTTACTAAAAGAACATGGGAGAGGGTTGGCATGGGAAGGGAGCTGCTGGTAAATTCCCTTCGTTGGCAGTCTTCCCCTTGTAAAGCTGGCGTTCCGTTCCACCCGGCCTGGCACTTCTCCCAGCCCCCCGCCGCCCCCCCATCACCACCCGCTCCCCCCTCAAGGCTGGCAACCCACAGTGAACCATGGCAACCGTTTTCACCGCGCCCTGGCTGCCTGCTGGTATTGGAGAAATGGTGTCGTCCCCTCCACTCTAACTCTATGAGGAGGAGGAGGAGGAGGAAGAGGAAGAGGAGTGGAAGTGAAGGACCAACATGAGTCTTTCTTTGTATTGCCTCATACGGCTGTTAGGTAAAGCTAGAAGGCACTTCATCAACTGCAACATATGTTTCAGTGCCGAGTGACTCATGCACAGCACGGCAGGTGTTCTTTTCCAATATTGGAAACATATTTCATATCAACATATTTTTATATAATACTTATTATGTATTGGTGTTGGACATGAATTGCTGGCGTGAAGGCGGACACTTGTAGGCACAGTGTTGCAGTGGCTGCCGTATTCTGTATAATGCTACAATACCCACCACTGATCTGATCACCACTTTAAATACGCCCTTATACCCTTCTATGTGGCATCAGAATACCCCTGAGCTCGGGATATTTGCCTAGAGCCTCCAGGTGCCTCCCATTGATAGATAAACTAGTCACGCCACAGCTAACAAAGCAATCCAGTCCTTTAACAACCCACAAATTACGTAGCAAAAAAAAAAGGAGAAAAAAAAAGAAGGATTATATTTACCCACAATCCTCGGCGACGTTGTTAACGAGTTCGAAGCACTAACGAACCCTGTCAATATATACTTTAAAAAAAACATACTACAAAACTATGCCAACACTATTGCTAATTCACATTAAATAACATTAAAGACTTAGATAACGTTACAGGTCAAGAACTATTGGTCAAAGGTCAACAGGTCAGGGCGTGGGAAGGAAATAAGAGAAAGGTTTAGTGTTTCGAAGCAGTGTTGAGTTCCTCGAGTAATCCGGTACGAGCGACAATCGAGAGCGAGCCGGCGAGGTGGCAGGGCGTGTGTGCAGGCAGCTGGGAGGAGGAAGAGGATGATTTTTGACCAAACAACGCTTTAATTTGTTGCTTTTCTTCATATTTCTGCAGCGTAAGGTAGGAGAGAGAGAAAGGGAGGGAGTGGGAGAGTGAGAGGAATGAGTGGCGGGTCTAAGGGGTCCTGAAATATCACTGGCCACCCCAGATATAAGTTCTAGTTATATCCAGATATATGTTCTAGGAGATGAAGGAAGACTAGTGGTGAGGTGGTTTGTTTGGTGACCTCTGCTCTCTTGTTTGACCTGATATTTGACCCTAACAACCTTGAGTGAAATGAATAACAGCCTCTTAGACGAAACAATCTTAAACTGTATTTGGTTGGTACAGGAGACTGGCTGGTGGGTCGATGAGGTTTAAGATTAGCATTAACTATATTTTCCTTGGATTTATCGTATAACTTAACGACTTAACGACCGGCGGGCGATTTACGGCAGATATGAAAGCTTTATAATAACTTGGCTACCCATACCTATTCACTAAATGGCTCGCATATCACACTATCGCAAACCTCGGGTGAATAATAATGAAAAATGAACGAAGACCTATGCAGATATACATTTTTAAGTTAGTGTACATCTATACTTGAAACAGCACGAAGAGAAATGAAGAGAAAGAAATCTATGCTGAGTTGAAAAAGATGACCGTATCAGCAGCGCCTCCAACATCAACACCATCTGGAGTGCCGCAGGGGAAGATTTTGTCCCCTACGCAGATTTTTTTTTTTCTCTCCCTCACAGTGCCAGTGTGTTGAATGATGGAAGTGTGTGTGTGTGTGTGTGTGTGTGTGTGTGTGTGTGTGTGTGTGTGTGTGTGTGTGTTGTGTGTGTGTGTGTGTGTGGTGTGTGTGTGTGTCATCGTCCATATTCTTCCATGGTAATAACGACCATATTCAAGTTGCCTAGTCGTGTTTTTTTGTCTTCATCGCCTCATCATAACCAAACGTTCTTAAGCCATCCAATTTCAACTTTCATTATCATTCCAATTGAACCATTAACTATCTTTCCCAGGTAGATAAAGTGAACAAAAATAACATTAATACTGAACCACCACCATCTACCACTACCACACACACACACACACACACACACACACACACACACACACACACACACTCACCCTCACACATGTACCCATAATAAATAAGAGGTCACCTGAGCACGTCTGTAATCAAAGGTGAATCAGGTGAAGCCCCTCAGGTAGTCATAATGATTAAGCTTCTATTTCTGTTCCTGCAATGTATTACCTTACTCCACCATTATAAATTTCCCGTGCAGTAGGATTATCATTACCATTAAATTACTAGTAGGGATATCAGGATTACTATTATTACTAGTATGTTATTAGTGCACGGAGCAAAAACCTGACGGATGATTTCTTGCGAGCTTCCGTGAGCAGTGCAAGAAATATAATATGGCAAATGGAGGAACGAGATTGCAGTGTGGACATTAGTTTTCAGACTAGATTGGCAGAGCACCGTGATTTGAGGGCAAGGTTGTGAGGGAAGGGTTAGGAAGGATGGGTTAGGACTGGGTTGTGGGGTTAGTTATGATGGGTTAGGGCTGGATGGCAAGATTGTGGGGTTAGTTATGATGGGTTAGGGGCAAGATTGTGGGGTTAGTTATGATGGGTTAGGGCTGGATGGCAAGATTGTGGGGTTAGTTATGATGGGTTAGGGCTGGGTTAGGGGCAAGATTGTGGGGTTAGTTAGGATGGGTTAGGGCTGGGTTAGGGGCAAGATTGTGGGGTTAGTTATGATGGGTTAGGGCTGGGTTAGGGGCAAGATTGTGGGGTTAGTTAGGATGGGTTAGGGCTGGGTTAGGGGCAAGATTGTGGGTTAGTAGAGGTTAGGCTGGTTTAGGGCAAGATTGTGGGGTTAGTTAGGAAGGGTTAGGGCTGGGTTAGGGGCAAGATTGTGGGGTTAGTTAGGATGGGTTAGGGCATAGACCACTGTATACCTGGACTGCGCACGGAATATCGGCCTGTCGCACAAGGGCCTGTAATCGGAGGGCCGCTCGGATTCATTTATATATATATACGGATCATATAGACTGGTTTATCAGTATATATGATATACTGTAATCTTCGTAAATGTTTGTTCTATAATATTATCAAATAAAAAACAGTAAAACACGCTAAAGAAATGCCATTACGAGACTGAAGAAATATGCATGAACTTAATATTCACTTCAACTCTTCGCCATTTAAAACTTTGCGAGTCAACTTTTATCATGAAGGGTATCAATAGAAGCGCAATTTTATTAGCTTTCCATTGCTATATTTCGTTATCTGATAAATGAATTACCCCCATGCATAAACTAGCGTTAACTAACTAAATAAAATCATCAATCGGGTAATTTTCCCGATTGATGATGTTATTTATTTATTTAGTTAACGCTAATTTATACATGGTACTAATTCATTTATCAGAAAACGAAATATATAAGTAAATAAATAACCTCATCAATCGGGAAAATTACCCGATGATGATTTTATTTAGTTAGTTAACGCTAATTTATGCATGGTTCTAATTCATTTATCAGATAATGAAATATAGCAATGGAAAGCTAATAAAATTGCGCTTCTATTGATACCCTTCATGATAAAAGTTGACTCGCAAAGTTTTAAATGGCGAAGAGTTAAGTGAATATTAAGTGCATGCATATTTCTTCATAGTCTCGTAATGGCATTTCTTTAGCGTGTTTTACTGTTTTTTATTTGATAATATTATAGAACAAACATTTACGAAGATTACAGTATACCATATATACTGATAAACCAGTCTATATGATAGTCCATAGACCACTATATATCTTTGTCGGGCGCCCCGCAGGCCCCTATGCAGCCCCGCCATTCAAAACATTGTCGCGTGAACAGTCCAGGTATACAGTGGTCTATGGTTAGGGCTGTGTTGGGGGCAAGATTGTGGGGGAAGGGTTAGGGCTGGGTTGGGGGCAAGATTGTGGGGGAAGAGTTAGGGCTGGGTTGGGGACAAGATTGTGGGGGAAGGGTTAGGGCTGGGTTGGGGACAAGATTGTGGGGGAAGGGTTAGGGCTGGGTTGGGGACAAGATTGTGGGGGAAGGGTTAGGGCTGTGTTGGGGGCAAGATTGTGGGGGAAGGGTTAGGGCTGGGTTGGGGACAAGATTGTGGGGGAAGGGTTAGGGCTGGGTTGGGGCAAGATTGTGGGGGAAGAGTTAGGGCTGGGTTGGGGGCAAGATTGTGGGGAAGAGTTAGGGCTGGGTTGGGGACAAGATTGTGGGGGAAGGGTTAGGGCTGGGTTGGGGGCAAGATTGTGGGGGAAGGGTTAGGGCTGGGTTGGGGGCAAGATTGTGGGGGAAGGGTTAGGGCTGGGTTGGGGACAAGATTGTGGGGGAAGGGTTAGGGCTGGGTTGGGGGCAAGATTGTGGGGAAGAGTTAGGGCTGGGTTGGGGACAAGATTGTGGGGGAAGAGTTAGGGCTGGGTTGGGGACAAGATTGTGGGGGAAGGGTTAGGGCTGGGTTGGGGACAAGATTGTGGGGAAGAGTTAGGGCTGGGTTGGGGACAAGATTGTGGGGGAAGAGTTAGGGCTGGGTTGGGGACAAGATTGTGGGGAAGGGTTAGGGCTGGGTTGGGGGCAAGATTGTGGGGAAGGGTTAGGGCTGGGTTGGGGACAAGATTGTGGGGGAAGGGTTAGGGCTGGGTTGGGGACAAGATTGTGGGGGAAGGGTTAGGGCTGGGTTGGGGGCAAGATTGTGGGGGAAGGGTTTAGGGCTGGGTTGGGGGCAAGATTGTGGGGGAAGGGTTAGGGCTGGGTTGGGGGCAAGATTGTGGAGGAAGGGTTTAGGGCTGTGTTGGGGGCAAGATTGTGGAGGAAGAGTTAGGGCTGGGTTGGAAGACGTTTTTGTTTGGCTGTGTACAATGCAGTGAAGGTGAAGTTACAATTTCGAGCAGGAGTGTTAATTATTACCATTACTATTATCATTATCATTATCTTTAAACATCCCCATCATCATTAACATTTTCATTTAGATTAAAGTAAATTATGATATAGATTTTCGCGTCCCGTTAACTTAATTTTCATTTTGTAATTTTCTGTAATATTTCAAGTTTTATTGACTAATTAAGAATTGAGCATGTCGTTATCTTATTATCCTCCTCCTCCTCCTCCCTCCTCCTCCTCCTCTTTCTTCCTTTTCTTGTATACCTTCTTGTTCGTCTCTTCTTTGTCTTCTCTGTTATTCAATCCTCAAGGCAGACGCAAAGTTCCTCCCATTCAAGTAACTTCAATCATAACCTCTACTCACTGAGACTCGTGCTCACTGATACTTGACACGCGTCTCTCTCTCTCTCTCTCTCTCTCTCTCTCTCTCTCTCTCTCTCTCTCTCTCTCTCTCTCAGCGTCCCTGTGCATTCGGTCAGCGGTTCGAGTCTACCTGCCAAGTTCGTGCTGACGTGGTGGCGCTTTGTATAGTCAATAACCTTGTAGTTGGTACTTGCAAAGTGTCTAGATAGGATGAAAATTATCTTATCTTATCTTATCTTATCTTATCTCTCTCTCTCTCTCTCTCTCTCTCTCTCTCTCTCTCTCTCTCTCTCTCTCTGAAACTGGGAATACGTAAACTTGAATTAAAAAATACTCAATAATTCAGGTAATCAAATCGATCAATTAGTTTAATGAGGAAGCTTTCATTATAAAATTAAATGAGTTCCGTGTTTCGAGACCACTCACTCATTGGCAAACTTCTCAACTTCACAACTTCTTCACAAAAACAAATGGAAAAAGGTTGTCTATACTTATGTGGGTTCCGAAGTGTTCCATTTTCTAATCATGTGTGTGCGTGTGCGTGTGTGTGTGTGTGTGTGTGTGTGTGTGTGTGCGTGTGCGTGCGTGTTTACATTAATTTCCATCGAGTCCAATGAAGCCCAGAAGCGTAACGATTCAATCAATATTTAATTTCACGTTTTAATTCCATTTTTCATGACTGCACAGTGAATATTGCTGAAGCCCTAAACCCTCGTACTCAGAAACCCTCCGTCGATAAGTCTTACAAGTAATAATAACGAAACATTCCTGAAAACCGGACGAAACTAATGGAATCAAATTATCATAGCACCAAACCGGAAAGGGTACAGAAATTACGGAAATAGTTGAAAGCCAGGCAACATTTCCACTCACTGAACGCTCATCTTTAAGTCACTCCAGGTTAGGTTTGGATGCGAGTGTAGGGTTCATGTATATCCTCTTGACTCATATACATGGCACCTACGTAGCACAGGTGGCAACACGGTGCATAACAGCGACCTATGAGCACCTCAGCTTTATATGGAAAGTTTGGCCACACTCATAACATTGGATAGTCCTGTATAAACTATGTATATTGTTTTCAAAGTACCATTCATTTGTTGTATTAGCTTGGTTAGACTCCCTTCAATCCTAATATTCAATTCAATATATTTAAATGACGCGATATGCAATGCTTATTATTTCAATTCATTTCAATAACGCGAAAACTAGGCTTACTTCTAATCTTTGAAATGCGAATCTTGAGAGAGAAACAACGGAAATGTTAAGCGTCCAAATCGGTGATACATTATTCAACACCCAAGTTTCGTCCGTATAAAAGTTTACGCCACACAAAAGTTGTTTACACACCATAACTTTCAACTCACAACCATTACAACACATAACCTGGTGCCTACAACACCTGATACAAGCTGTGCGTCAGTGCAAACTTAACTCCCCCAAAACAGAGGTAAATAGTCAGGTATTAAAATATTCGTCCTCTTTCAAACGCGTGCTGTAGTGCAATCAATAGCACAAAAAAAACAGAGCATCGACCTTTACTTGGCCGATGCAGCGATGGAGTGAAAATAATAATTTAAAACGCAAAGCTGTATTGGGGATTATGAATACGGATAACGCGGCTGGGGAAGGTCGAGGGGGGAGGGAGTACCTTTAGCCCTCGTCCATTGTAACAGGAAAGAGTTATAATATACAGGATTAAGCTACACTGAATAAATAAATAAAATAAATAAATTACTAGTGATGCATTATTAATTATGAAAGAGAATAACATCGATGTATCAACACTGTATTTATGCCTTCATAGTTTTGCATTAAACGTATCAAAATAAAGTATTGAGTATGCAGTTAGTTATTCTGTTTTATGTACGTATCGTGTTCGTGTTATTACCATATGATGCTGCAAATGAATCCTCATGAATATCTAATGAAGGAATTCCAAACCTCATTACCATTTGGCATATTAACTTTTAGGTGCAGTATTTTGCAGGGTAGTTTTTTTACGATTCACAGATGGGGATGAATTTATTTATATTTATTTCTATGGTTGCTCATGGTCGATCAGATTGGCGCTTCTGTGCGTCATCCATTGGTGGTTCAAACTCGCGGTTTAGTCAATCTATAAGTGGTCTTAACCCCTTCACGCCCAGATCTTTCCTTTGCTATAAAAAAGTGTCTGTTGTAGAGCCATAAAATTACGAAAAGTAACTGTATATACCTAATTAATTAGTGGACAAGGATACTAAACAGGTCATATCTATAAAATATCGCTTATATTCACTAAAAATCGTCTAATGGTACCCAAGTTACAATGAAAATTACGTTCTGTGTTCTATAGGGGTTAAAGCAATGTACTGGGATATCCATTATTCTCCGTCAAAGTAACTACATTTGTCTCAAAAAATAGTGGTACATCTTTTAAAATATCACCACTCAGAATGCATTAGTAAATTTATACATCTACTAATGCAGACAATGCGCAGCAGAAAAATGTATATTTGAAGTTTTTTCATCGATATATTTTTACCTAGTTTCCTGCTTTCACTTTCATCGCGCAGGCTGGTTAGCAAGACGCATATTCGGTTCTGAAAGTAAAATTTCGAATCAACACAAACTGACATGTTAATTTCAAGATTGACACAGACTGTATGATTGAAAAGTACATTAAACTAGGCATAACAAAACCTCAAGGACGAAAGATACACCATTACACATACAAATTGAACATCTTGCTATTGTTTAACTCTTTGTATCACACATTCGCTTTGCCTCCAGACCAGGCTTCATCACAGGCTCGCGCACTGATTCTAAAAGCCTTTGGTCCTTGTTCCTAAGCCGTGTCTAGAATATCACTGTTATGAATGCATGACTGCTTTGAACTACCTGACTGGAATGGGTACGAAGTCATCTGCGAGCGTCTCAAGGTTACACAGTTCCGGTACGCAGCTGCTAGTTATTGCCGTCACTCCCTGCAGGACGTCCTCGCCACCTCTCACCTCAACTATCCCTCATACTTATCGGTCCGTGGCAGGGCTGTATTAACCCATGGCCGGCCACGAGGCTTTCAGGTATTTCGGGTCCCCTCCGGCACTTCAATCTTTCACCCCACTGACGACTGACCCTGCGTGGTACGGTGGGTACTAGACCGCAGTACATAACTCTGTATCCATTTTGAAGGTCTCATGAAGTTCTATTCACAATTTTTTCACAGGCCTCAGCAAAAAACAATTGGCGGGCCCCTAGTCACTGCCTTGCCTCTAGCTTTCATCCTCGTCAGCCTTATGGATAATGCGGCCCTGCCATGGTCCTTGGTTACGCGGCGTTGTTCTTTAATTACTTTCTGCTTAGTTGACATTTTCTCTTGTCATCTTTTTGTTTCTTTAGACCTGAAGGGCACAGGTGGTGGAACGATGGAGTGGCGGTGGGTTCGGAGGGTGAGCGACAAAAATGGTGGCAGCGGATGGGACGACGACATGCAAACACGACACGCACGGATCGTCACTATGATATGTGTGTGTGTGTGTGTGTGTGTGTGTGTGTGTGTGTGTGTGTGTGTGTGTGTGTGTGTGTGTGTGTGTGTGTGTGTGTGTGTGTGTGTGTGTGTGTGTGTGTGTGTGTGTGTTCAAGATCTCTCTGTTCACAGTCACGACATTTCAAAAGTTTCTACAAATTCCATATTCCATCTCTGAAACTACAACACCCTCTTTCAGTTCTACTCTTACGTTCTACAGCAGCTGATCCTAAAGACACCTTACCGTTCCATCATCACTAACTCATCCTTCCTTCCCTCCTATCTGGAATCAAGCCAAGGTACGCATTTGCCAAACATTCTTACATCAGCAGAAAGTGAACACCTTGCCAGCTCCCACCCTCGTGAATTCTGGCATCTGATCAAGAAAATGTCGAACTATTTTCTCCCTTCCTCCTCCACTTCTGTCAAGCCCCTGGTAGTTCTGCCGTCTCTTTTTAACCTCTTGAGACCCAGAACGTAATTTCCATTGTAATTTAGGTCCCATTAGACGGTTTTTAGTGAATATTAGCAATAGTTATAGATATGACCTGCTTAGTATCCGTGTCCACTGACTAATTTGGTATACTCAGTTACTTTTTGTGATTTTATGGCACGACAACATATGATATTTTATAACAAAGGAAAGATTTGGACGTGAAGGGGTTAATATCTGCGCCTACTTACACCTGCTGGTATTCAATATAATCAATCCTTCAATTATTCACTGCCAGTGCTTCGTAAAACATGCACAGTGACGGAGCTATTCTAAAGATCAATTTATCATTCTTCTTGATATGAATATTTATGGAAGCTCATCCTTCCTGGAATGTCGCCTGATTTCTAATATGAATCCCACGAGGACTTTGTTTCATGTTGGTGTTTTTGGTTCGATATTAAAAGACATTTGTTCTTAGTGGCCGTTGATGGCACAAAACTATTCATCACTACACAATATTCATCTCTTCGACCTTTCAACTTTGGAATTTTTGAACGATTTGATACAATTCCCAATATGTTCAATTTGGGAAACACAATCAAATCACTCTATTGTAACTTCTCAAAAACATGTATTCCCACCATTCACAGGGTCCCATATGGCGAAGGCAACAACATAATAAGGTTTGAATTTTTTAACATGAATAATACAAATTGATTTTCGTCTATTCAGTAAGTACAAATCCGCAGTACTAGGCTATGTCTGGCAAAGTGAAGAGTTGTTGTACCAAAGATCACAACCTGTGTTAGAAAATTAACTTTAAACAACTTTTACGAGCTTGTGTAAGACCTGCGAATGTACAAATGAGTTCAATGATCATTTCTTAAATATCACTTGGTTTTGAGATGGGATGTTTCAGTAATGGAATATATGTTAGGCTATAGTACGCTCTGCTTCGTAAACTAATCTTCTAATACATTTCCTTACGAAGACAGAGAAGCTAAATGGTACAATTCTTAAACTAGTACGAGGAAAACAATGTACAAGGAGCTGAACAGTACAATGTATGAACAATTCTGTAAGCTACATAATATGAGTACAGATTTTAAACACTTCCCTGTGACTATCTACCTGACGCTCACCTTTACCCAACAGGAAGTGAACCCTTACCTTCGCCATAACCACAGCAAGCACGTACGGTGAGTCCATGCAAATTGATACAACGCAAAATATATTCTTTCATCCACTGGTTTACAATGCACCTTTAAAAATTACTCCAACAACTCAGGTATTTTAACAACCAATTATACTATTCTTGCCAAATAGAAAGCCGAGTCCAATCTCCTAATAACATGACAAAAAGAACAGAAATTGAGAAACAAGAACGCGGCTGAATAAGATGGGTGTGTGTGAATTAGGAGAAATCGTTGCAGCACGCTATTTGTATGTATGTATGTATGTATTTGTCAGACACACATACACACACACTTCAAACTGTTTAAGTATCGATTGAAGCAGACAACTCGACGACCAAAGTTAGACAGCCTCACTGCCACAAATCAGATCTACGACTACCATTACTACTACCACTACTACTACTACTACCACACTACTACTACTACTACTACTACTACTACTACTACCACTGCCACTCTCCATTTTACCACGGTCCGTTGCGGTTAGTCGAGAATAAATCCACCTTTAGTTCCCAGATGTTAAATTTATGCAGAATCTTCGCTCGTAGGACGATCATTCTTCTTTTCTTGTAGAACGAACGTTTGTGGATTTCTGTCTTTTTGGGACTGTGTGTGTGTGTGTGTGTGTGTGTGTGTTGTGTGTGTGTGTTGTGTGTGTGTGCGTGTGCGTGCGTGTGCGTGCGTGTGTGTGTGTGATTCATTGGTCAATAAATTACTGATCTTAGACAGTCGGTTGATATTGCAAGGAATGAAATATAGAAGGAGGAGAAGGAGGAGGAAAAGAGATAGGAAGACTAAGACAAAGAATAGAAGATAGTCCATACCATCATAAACACTACTACTACTACTACTACTACTACTACTACTATACTACTACTACTACTACTACTACAACAACTACAACCACTACTACTACTACTACTACTACTACTACTACTACTACTACTACCACTACTTCAACTGCCTCAGGATGGTTGAAGAGCAGCAAGAATGTACCGTAATAAATGCTGTCTAACGCAGTCGGTAAATGGAAGCAAGAGCAACAATAATGATGACTTAGCAATTCTGAACGCTGAAGTAGAAGAGAGAGAGAGAGAGAGAGAGAGAGAGAGAGAGAGAGAGAGAGAGAGAGAGAGAGAGAGAGAGAGAGAGAGAGAGAGAGAGAGAGAGAGAGAGAGAGAGAGAGAGAGTATGTGTGTGTGCGCCGTCTGATTCTGCTGATATCGTGCTTGTAAAGTTGGTGACGTCAGCTCTATCGATTTTATGCTTTCCAATACTTGCACTGCCTACATAAACAGTCCACGGGCGTTGCTACCTTATCAGCACTACATTAGAGAACTGAAGCTCGAGTAGGCGTGTTGCTAATAACCTCAAACACGTCACATGGATAGGATAAGCAAAAGAAATTGATATTTTGTACAATATTTTGCGTTGTTCAAAGTTCAATTTTGTTTATTCGATATTGTAGGTCTGTTTGTTCACTGTTGTTCTATTTAAAGTAAGTCTATGCACATATTTTCGCTCTATATAGTAAGTTATTGATGCTATAAAGAGAAAGTTAACTAGGTTGTGTTCAATGTGGAATGGAATATTTTAGATTTTTGGACATACATCTATACCAAAAAGTTTAACGATTGTAGCAGTTATAATAGTATTTAACGGGTCTGTTGGATGTTGTTTTTACCTTCAGTACAATTTCTTTCAGTCCAAAAAATCAGTAATAAAAAAATATTTGAACTATTATACCAGGAAGTTTAACAAATAGTAGTAGTAATAGTAATCGAACGACTTGTATTCTTTTTTCTCTCTCTATCATTACAGTAAGTTATGAATCCAAAATAAGGTTATGAGTGGATAGAAGTAATTACGGACGACATAATTATAACGTATGATACAATCCCAATAAGTTTAAAAAGGTCGGTTAATATCACGTTCAGATTATTGTTCAATGTTAATATCACGTTCATGATTTTGTTCAATGTTAATATCACGTTCAGATTCTTGTTCAATGTTAATATCACGTTCAGACTCTAGTTCAATGTTAATATCACGTTCAGCTCTTGTTCAATGTTAATATCACGTTCATAGTCTTGTTCAATGTTAATATCACGTTCAGATTCTTGTTCAATGTTAATATCACGTTCATAATCTTGTTCAATGTTAATATCACGTTCAGATTCGTGTTCAATGTTAATATCACGTTCAGATTCTTGTTCAATGTTAATATCACTCTTGTTATTTTGTCGGTTATTTACCAATCAATATTTTTTTACTTTGCGCCTAATGATAGCCCGTGACTACTCCATATTTACTTCTCTATACATATTGTTTTTTTTAGTTATTGGAAAAAAAAACGTGATCTAAAAAAAAATAAAGGCTGAAATTGGCTGAAATAGGGACTTCTAATCATTGTAACTGAAAACTGACTCCAGATTCGTGTTTAGCATGCCCGAAAACTGCTAGGAACACATTTCTAAGCAAATCTATTTTTCAAAAAATATTGCAAATTTTGCAATATTTTTTGAAAAATAATTTGTTTGAAAATTAGTTCCTAACAGTTTTCGGGCATGCTGAACACGAATCTGGAGTCAGTTTTCAGTTACAATGATTAGAAGTCCCTATTTTCCTATTTAAAAAAAAATAAAGTCTAAAATTGGCTGAAATAGGGACTTCTAATCATTGTAACTAAAAACTAATTTCCAGATTCGTGTTCAGCATGCCCGAAAACTGCTAGAAATGAATTTTCAAGCAAATCTATTAATAAAAAAATACTGCAAATTTTGCAAGATCACCTGCAAAATTTGCAATATTTTTTGAAAAATAGATTTGCTTGATAATTAGTTCCTAACCGTTTTCGGGCATGCTGAACTCGAATCTGGAGTCAGTTTTCAGTTACAATGATTAGAAGTCCCTATTTCAGCCAATTTACAATATGATACTTCCAGATATTCCTTAAAAATCACAAATTAGACAAAACTTACTACAAGACATAAAAATATGATAATAATTGCTAGATTAATCATTACTTCAATTCAACGACCAGTATTAGTATTTTCAGTATTAGCAATATTATTATTAATTCCTATTTGAGCCACCCATGCGATTGTCAAAGTATTATAAAAACCTAGGAATACTATAGCAATCCTGTGGGACTTTAATGCCCTCCTATGACTCCTGTAGGATGCGTGAAGGAGCGAAGAGGCCCGTGAAGGACTCTGAAGGATTGTATACAAAGCGACGGATACTTAAAAAAAGTTGTTCTTCCTCCTCCCATTTCCTCTCCTCCCTTTCTTGTCCTTGTCCCACCTCCTTCCTTCTCCTCCCCCTCTCCCCACCCCCCTTCCTCCTCCTCCTCCTCCCGCCTTCTTCGTCCGCCTATCGTATTTATACGATAATTATAAATAATCATATATCAGATCACGCTGGGCAGCCACGGCACGCCCCGCATGGGAGAGGTCGGACTCCCACTAGTAAGGCTAAGGATAATTCAAACTTGCTCGAATTATGGAAAGTTATTGAAAAATTTGAACTGGCCTGAAACAGGTCGAATTATCCGAAGTTTGAATTATACGGGTTCGATTCAGTTCAGTTCACTCCCACGTACAGGTCTATATATTATGGGGTTTTTTCCTGTATGCCTTCGGATGAAAATAAAACTATTATTATATTATTATTAGAGTGACACCATAATGACGTCATCGCTAACGGTTCCAAAATAAGTACCTCCACAGCTGCCACCTAACGACCGTCCTTGTAAGTTACTGTGAGCTGATTTATTACCTTCGTTTATTATGGAAGAGTAACGATTATGGGTCTTTGGTTGAACCTTAACTTACAACAAACAGTTCCATTTATCATTATTGTTTAGTACACGATTTAGCGGCAATAAAGGCATCGATACGGTACGTAATTCAAAGTAATGGTTCACAGTTTACTATAAGGTCTTGGTTTGGGTATTGGTGAAGGCCAAGTGGGTCCTTCCTTTGCCTCTATCACTGTTGCCATCACCTCGTCACCACCTTCCTCCCCAACAGACTAACCTTATATTTATCTTTAACCCCTTCACGCCCAGATCTTTCCTTTGCTAAATAAAATTGTCTGTTGTTAGCCATACAATTACGAAAAGTCTACTGAATATACCAAATTAGTTAGTCTACAAGGATACTAAAGGTCATATCTATAAAATGTTGCTTATAGTCACTAAAAATCGTCTAATGGTACACCCAAATTACAATGTAAATTACGTTCTGGGCCTTAAGGGGTTATTCTAAACGACTAATTTATCAGAAACCTACCTGAGCCCTCGCACTCCCCCCTTGTCTACCCCTGCCTGATGCCTCACCCTTTCCTTTCCTTCCCCTGTCAGACGCCAAACACCCTGCCTTCCTCGTCCCTGCCAGACCCAGACGACAAACACCCTGCCTTCCTCGCCCCTGCTAGATCCAGACGCCAAACACCCTGCCTCTCTCGTCCCTGCCAGACCCAGACGCCACATATTTCGGACCCCACACCCCTGCCTTCCCCTGTCAGACACCAAACACCCTGCCTTCCTCACCCCTGCCAGACCCAGACGCCAAACATTCTACCTTCCACACCCCTGCCTTCCCCTTTTCAGACGCCAAACACCCTGCCTCTCTCGCCCCTGCCAGACCCAGACGCCAAACATTCTCCCTTCCACTCCCCTCCCTTCCCCTTCCCTTTCCTCTGCCAAACCAGTCAAGTCTTACAGGAATTTCTAGTTCAAGAGGCACCCAGGCTTCCTCGTCTCTTCCCCTCCCTCCCCAACGGTCCCTTTCCCCTCCTGCGTCCTTATCTCGTCTCCCCTCACTCCGGCTCTTCCCCCAACATAAGCCTGACTGCCAGCCGAGGTCAATGGACGAGGGGAGAGCTGACCACTGACCAGCCAAAGAGGGTTAATGGTTTGGGTGGGAGCGTGTATTTATTGCTCTGTTTTTGGTAGGGACGAAAGTTGGGATTCTACACTGTTGATAGATAAGATAGATTGTGTGCCCTGGTTATACGTTTAGTTACCATTATCATTATTTGTATTAGTTTTAATCATGTCATTTTGTATTTATATGGCTGAGCTAGGATAGGGACTAAGTATCAGAAGTACGGTAATAAAATAACCTAACATTAACCTACCTAACAGTACCTAACCATAGCCTGTACCTAAATTTTCTGTATTACATCTTCCTTAATACATTTTTTCCTAACAGGTATATTACATACAAATACAACACACCATAATGAGTATAGTACTTACCTATCACGGGTCTGTCAGATGTTATTCCCGACGGAGGTGAGGAAGTGAAGTATGTGTCGGGAAATTAAACCAGAGCACTCCACGATGACAACAAACAAGGGAATGAAAGGCACAGAAATGGCAACACTAGAGGAAGGAAGAACACTAAGCCAACTCTCAAGGTCGTGCCAGAAAAAACAAAAGTGAAGTAAAAGTGTCAGGAAATTAAACAAGAGCACTCAAGATGACAACAAACAAGGGAATGAAAGGTACAGAAATGGCAACAATAGAGGAACGAAGAACACTAAGCCAACTCTCAAGGTCATGCCAGAAAAAACAAAAGTGAAGTAACAGTGTCAGGAAATTAAACCAGAGCACTCAAGATGACGACAAACAAGGGAATGAAAGGTACAGAAATGGCAATAATAAGAACACTACTCTAAGCTAACTCTCAAGGTCATGCCAGAAAAAACAAAAGTGAAGTAAAAGTGTCAGGAAATTAAACAAGAGCACTCCACGATGACGACAAACCAGGGGAGTGAAAGGTACAGAGGTAAAGCAATGGCAACACTAGAGGAACAAAGATAACTATACTAGTCGAAGCCAACTCTCAAGGTCATGCCAGAAAAGCCAGAAGCAAAGTAACAGTGTCAGAAGGCAAAAGGTCAGAAAAAGGTCAGAAGGTACAGCAATGGCAACAATACAATAGAGGAACGAAGAACTCTCCTCTAAGCCAACTCTCAAGGTCATGCCCAAAACACCAAACAGAAGCAACTCACCCGAAGAGCTGCCGTCCGTCATAGAGTCCTCGTCGCTGTCCCCCTCCAGTAAGAAGCGAGGTCTCTTCAGCGGCATACTTCCCAGGGGGCTGAGGGAGGCGGCTCGGTGTGGC
This sequence comes from Chionoecetes opilio, assembly GCA_016584305.1. Taxonomy (NCBI): domain Eukaryota; kingdom Metazoa; phylum Arthropoda; class Malacostraca; order Decapoda; family Majidae; genus Chionoecetes; species Chionoecetes opilio. The sequence goes on from JACEEZ010024490.1 coordinate 260,307, forward strand.
TTCCTCAGGCCCATGCGGTTCATCTTACGCAGATACCGCCGTCGACAGTTCCTCTTGCTCCGCGCCAACTCCCTTCTGATCCTCTTGGCGCACGCTGTGTTGAGGCCCATTTGCTGGATGTCACTCTGGCTCACCATCTTCCGGGGGTTAAGGCGTTGCAGGAGGACCACCGGACTCTTGAGGGCACAGGCGGTGGGTGTTAGCGGCGAGGTCTTGAGGTGGTGCGGTGCGGGTCGTCCCTCATTGGCTGCAGAAGTTTTGAGCGGCGACATGCTGACTCTAGCGGCGGCGGCGTCATCACTATTGGCCAGAGAGGGAGTCCCAGGGGGCGGCACGTTCTCCGCCTCAGGGTGACCGCCAGGGGTGCTGTCCTCCCCCTTGACGCGGGCCGGCGACATTCTCTGGATCTCCCCCATGACTGGCTTCATCATTCGGTGCTAGACCAGCGGGTTGGAGTCTGGTTGGTGTTACTCCAGGACTCTTGAGGCAACACAAGGGACCACACACTCCTGCTGGCGCCACTTGAGTCCCTCCGCCGCCTTGCTCCCTCCGTGACTACTACTCCTACTGGTGCTGGTAATGCTGATCTTGCTGAACCGTCTCCGCCGATCTCCGGGAACCTCGACAGCGGCGCGGGATTCACTGACCATCTTCCTCGATCTCACTGCGACGCCTCATCAGCTCCTCAAGACAACCACTCGCTATACAGATGTCCCGTCGCCCTCCTCTCCGATCCGATGCCTGGAACGAGATAAAACACGTGCGTGAGACGACAGAAGAGACACGGCGACTACTTTCTATAAGACTAGTGAAATAAAGAGTGGGATAAGAGGAAAGAGAGTGAGAGGATTACAGATTATTTAGGTTAAGGCAATGCTATGGAGAGATTACAGAAGAGACACGGCGACTACTTTCTACAAGACTAGTGAAATAAAGAATGAGAGAATGAGGAAGTGTATAGAAGGTTATAGATGATTTGGGTTAAGGCAATGCTATGGAGAGATTATTGTGGATTGAAAAGAGGAGACAACACAAATAAAATGACAAATGGGGCAAGAATGAACAGCAGAACATGATAAAAGATCTTGAAGTCAACTTCCTTTCATATTCCTGTTTTTTCTATACATAACAAACTCATTTTTAATAAGTCTATAGTGTTTTCAGGTAGCGATTCCATTGTTCGGGTTAATACTACACACTTAACGTACTAAATCGATGACGTAAGAGCCTAGGATCCTTATGCAGCTGTTCTTTTAGACTCGTACAGTACATGGTTGAGTGATTTTGAATGGCCTTGTTAAATAATACACAGAGATAGTTATTGCGTTTTTGTCTACACGGGCTTAACTTTTGGGATTCTGTGCGCTCTCTCTCTCTCTCTCTCTCTCTCTCTCTCTCTCTCTCTCTCTCTCTCTCTCTCTCTCTCTCTCTCTCTCTCCAAAAAGCTCTACGTTATCAAGCAAACATTAATAAAATACATCTTCGTGCTGAATATATATTAGGAGTCGAGTATGAATTTCAATGCCTCATACATATTTTTCTTTTCAATATATGCCAAGTCTCGTGTGTGCGTGTGCGTGTGCGTGCGTGCGTGCGTGCGTGCGTGCGTGCGTGCGTGTGTGTGTGTGTGTGTGTGTGTGTTTAATTAAAGGGTCTCTTCTGTGGTTCATAACAAACTTTCGCCACAAGGACATGAGACACAGACCAGGATATTTACGTTTCTTTAATAAAAACATCAAGCTTAACTTTAAGTGACGTGCAGTGACTACCTTGCCTTATACCACGACTTCTTTAACCCCTTGAGACCCAGAACATTATTTCCATTGTAATTTGGGTACCATTAGACGTTTTTTTAGTGAATATAAACAATATATTTTATAGCTATGGCCTGTTTAGTATCCTTGTCCACTAACTAATTCGGTATATTCAGTTACTTTTCGTAATTTTATGGCTAACAACAGACTTTTTTTATAGCAAAGGAAATATCTGGGCGTGAAGGGGTTAACTACGCCTTTGTCCTTCGCCCTTCGTCCCTGCCTTCGTCCCTTGTCCCTCATCCTTGCTCATATTCAGTTATCCTTGCCTTCGCCCTTCGTTCTTGCTCTTATTCACAGTTGCCCTTGCCTTCGCCCTTCGTCCTTTGTCCCTCATCCTTGCTCTTATTCACCCTTGTCCTTGCCTTCGCCCTTCGTTCTTACCCTTATTCCCAGTTGTCCTTGCCTTCGTCCTTTGTCCCTCAACCAGTCCCTTATTCACCCTTGTCCTTACCTTCGCCCTTCGCCCTTGCCCATAGTCGCCCTTAATCAACGCATCCAAATCTAAAAGTCAGTAATTTCTCGTCCTCCTCTTCGTTCTCTACTTCCATTACTGATTGTCTGTCTCCCTTTCCTCCTCTTATGTGTCCTTCTTTACACTCCTCCTCCTCCTCCTCTTGAAAGTATTTGCAGAAACTTGACCCAGCAAAATCCGTGGGGGTGGACGAAATCTCGCCGCGATTACTTCGCGAATGTCACAGTCAACTTTCACTCCCCTTAAAGATTATTTTCAATAAATCGCTAATGGACAAAAACGTTCCTACTATGTGGAAATTTGCTAATGTTACACCGATATTCAAGAAAGAGAGAAAGAGCCTCGCAAGTAATTATCGTCCAATTAGAGAGAACTGCAACTCCGAAATGCCAGGGGTCGCTGGCAGTTTTAACTCACAATTTGGTGAAAAGTTGGTCAACTTGAAAGAAAAATATGGGCTTATTCCACTGCACTTAAAACACAAAAGTATAATATTAAGAACGATTTTCTTCTATATGTATATTGTATAGAAGCCTGATTCTGTAAAACATTGTATATAACCAAATAACCAAGTAGGTTATAGTTGAGGAGGCGAGGTAAATGCTACTCTATGATATTATATAGTCAATAACGTATGTTTAGAAGTTATCTATACCTAGGCAGTCATATGTTTCTGTTATTATTGTGTATCAATCAGATAGAAAGCCTGGAAGTGCAATGAGTCGACGCGTGAAGTGGCAATGTTTTGATTCAATCTCCCCGCCCACCACTCCCCGCCGCGGCGTGTCGCCTCCACAATTATAACCTACATTGTCGCAGCAACAAGCCGATTTCGGCATTCTTTATTCTTCGTTTTTCCAAGGCATTGCTTATTGTATTTTGACAAGCGTTTGCCAGATGCAGCAGTACTGTCTTAGAAAACAGTGTGAACATCGCCCAAATTTTACATGCCACAATATACATGTAAAAAATATATTAAGCTCTGTTACTCGAGGCGAGTAATTTGCATTAAATTGCTATCTTAGAACGTTCAATCGTAATGCATGTCATGCATACACTTACTAGAACAACAGAAGAACGTTCTTTTTTAGTATTCAGATGCGGTGCATCAATATTCATTGCGAAATTGATTTATGAAAAATATTAGTCGCGGAGGGAAAACACAGTAGACCAACCTTTGAGTTAAAACTGCCAGCGACCACTGGCATTTCTCGAGTTTCAGTTCTCTCTAATTAGTCTAACGTCTGTGATTGTCAAACTATTTGAGAAAATATTGCGGGATAAAATAGTGTCTTTTCTCGATGAAAATAACTCAATATTAAACTCCCAGCATGGATTTCGAAATAAGAGATCCTGCTTAACAAACCTACTCGATTTTTTCAATGTCATTTATTCAAACTGGGACGCTAAAACTCACTCGGATATAATATACCTTGATTTTCAGAAAGCCTTCGATACAGTTCCCCATAAGCGAATTTTGACCAAGCTAAGGGCACATGGCTTAGGAGAGCAATTATGTTCATGGATTGGTGATTGGCTTTCAAATCGTAAACAACGGGTAGTAATAAATGGCGAGGCATCTGATTGGTTAATGTTACTAGTGGGGTGCCTAAGGGCTCGGTCTTGGGTCCTACTCTTTTTCTGATATATATCGATGATCTGGACTGCGGACTTGTATCTAAAATATCGAAATTTGCAGATGACACCAAATTAGGCGGTAAAGCATATACTAGAGAAAACTGCGAACTCATACAACGTGATCTCGACAAACTATCAGATTGGAGTGATAAATGGCTTTTAAAATTCAATTCCGATAAATGTAAAGTAATGCATATAGGCAACAATAACTTCAAATATAACTATCAAATGCAAAATAAATCGTTAACTGAAGTACAGCAGGAAAAGGATTTAGGTGTCATCATCAGTAATGATCTGAAAATCAGTCCGCATTGCCTAGCTGCCATTAAAAAGGCGAATATGATGTTCGGCTTTATTAAACGCAACTTTGAACATAAAACTCCGAAAATAATGACACAATTATACACGTCCTTGGTTAGGCCGCACTTGGAATATGCCGTTCAATTCTGGTCGCCTTGTTTCGTAAAAAGATCCTATTCCTCCTCCTCCTATTCCTCGTCCTCAAAACCCATTACTAAAAACCGGTTCACATTGACAAAAAAATCCCAAACTCGGTGGTAAGCCAAACATTAGATGATTGGACAGTATAAGATCAGCACACACACACACACACACACACACACACACACACACACACACACACACACACCACACACACAGAGACAGACAGTCCATACCAGGGAAAGTCGACACACATTCAGAACACCTGCCTGGCTGCCTGTATGTATGTAAAGCCCATACCTCCACCACCTGCCTCCCTCCCTTCCCTTACCTCCCTCAGCCAGACACAAGACACGTCCACAAGCTTCCCAGATGACACTGCTAGCAGGCTCCATATCAAAGCAGTTCCCAGTGCAGATTAAAGTTGAGGTGGATTTAGTAAGAGCAAATCCCTTTCTGTTGTATAATTCCTAAAGTTTGTCTGTTTTTTTAAGACTGTGATGTTCTTAGGATGAGATTAGACACTTCGTTAATCTCATATAGTTAGTAATAATAAGGTTCTAAATTCTAACTTTTAATACGTTACAACATTATAATTCGTAAGGTTTGCCTGTTTATTTTAAGGTTGTGACGTTCTTAGGATGTGATCAGCGACTTGGTTAATCTAATATAGGTAGTAATAAGGTGCTAATATAAGGTGCTGAGTGCTAGTATATAAGTGGTAAGGTGCTGAGTGCTAGTATATAAGTGGTAAGGTGCTGAGTGCTAGTATATAAGTGGTAAGGTGCTAATAAGTAAGTGGTGAGTGCTGAGTGATAATAAGTGGTAAGGTGCTAATATAAGGTGCTGAGTGCTAGTATATAAGTGGTAAGGTGCTAATATAAGGTGCTGAGTGCTAGTATATAAGTGGTAAGGTGCTAATATAAGGTGCTAAGTGCTAGTATATAAGTGGTAAGGTGCTAATATAAGGTGCTAAGTGCTAGTATATAAGTGGTAAGGTGCTAATATAAGGTGCTGAGTGCTAGTATATAAGTGGTAAGGTGCTGAGTGCTATATATAATGTAAGGTGCTAAGGCTAGCTAATATAAGGTGCTGAGTGCTAGTATATAAGTGGTAAGGTGCTAGTCTATATATAAGTGGTAAGGTGCTAATATAAGGTGCTGAGTGCTAGTATATAAGTGGTAAGGTGCTAATATAAGGTGCTGAGTGCTAGTATATAAGTGGTAAGGTGCTGAGTGCTAGTATATAAGTGGTAAGGTGCTAATATAAGGTGCTGAGTGCTAGTATATAAGTGGTAAGGTGCTAATATAAGGTGCTGAGTGCTAGTATATAAGTGGTAAGTGCTAAGTGCTAGTATATAAGTGGTAAGGTGTTATATAAGTCGGTATCCTATAGTGCACGCATGGTCTATTCCTTCCAATAACGCTACATTGCACAACCACTATCTTCTCACGGTAATAAGACAGTAGTGGGTAGGTAGTATCCTCTCCGCCCCTTTAGGCATCACCCTTCATTCCTAACCTTCAGTCCGCTCTACATTTCCCCCGGCCAGACAAAAGCCCTCGGCAACACTAGTCTCCTCTCCTTCCCTCTTCTTCCTCTCTACCCGTACTCCCTCCCTCCAGTTCAGTACAGTTGTGGGTCGGGAGTCAGGCCTTTTTCAACGGCACTCCCTGACGTGTTTCTTCTTGCTGTCTGGGTCTTTAATTAGTTGTCTTCTCCTATTCTATCTTATTAGTTTCTTCCTTTTCCTTTCTTTTTATTTTCTCTGGTCATCCAAAAACTGTTGATTGTTCTTTTTGCTTCCTCTACTCTTACTCCAGCACCGTAGGCAATGTCACCAGACCCTCTTGTGCTCTGTCCCTCCTCCTACCTTAGGCCAAAGCAGGTGCATAACAGGGATAGAACGCGTACAATTAGCAGTTAGTCATAGGAGGGTCTGCATCAAAATACATCACTTTTTTTTAGTTTCTTTTTACTAACCAAAACTGCTGCAAAACAGGGATAGGACAGGGATAGAACGCGTACAATTAGCAGTTTGTCCTAGGAGGGTCAAGCATAAAAATATTTCACTTTTTTTATTTTTCTATCTTAATAAACATCGCCCTTTGGAGTATTCCCTGATGAAATGTGAACTCGACAAGACTTCATTCCCTACCTCACTATCTCCCTCATTGATTTCCCAAGCGGCATCGCCTCGTCTCTCTCCAAGGTCCAATGAATATGTAGTTACTATATATCTTCCTGCGTGTCACTTGGCAAATCTGATCGCGTATGTCAAACCCAAGGTCCCTATTGCATATAATCTTTAACCCCCTCACGCCCAGAACGCAATTTGCATTGTAATATAACCACTATACGACGATTTTAATGAACATACGCAATACTGTATATAGATATCACTCGTTATATATCCTTGTCCATTAGCTAATTTGGTTTATTTAGTTACTTTTCGTAGTTTTATCGCTAATAACAGACGATTTTATATAGCAAAGGAAAGATCTGGGCGTCAAGGGGTTAATGTAAGAACTATAACCTGTAAAAACTATAAGAACAACGGAAATAAAACTGGAAAGAAAAGTGAAGCTGAGTGAACAGACTGAATAGAAATGAAACAGACCGAAATGGACTAAATTGTTGTTATGAATTAAAATAATATCATGAGAAATCCAAACATATCAAAACAAAAAATGATGATCGAGAAGATTATCGAAGTCGTATAGTAAACAAATGGCGATCATAAACTAGTCAGCAACATTAACCCCTTCACGCCCAGATCTTTCGTTTGCTATAGAAAATTGTCTGTTGTTAGCCATAAAATTACGAACAGTTACTGAATATACCGAATTAGTTAGTGGACAAGGATACTAAACAGGTCATATCTATAAAATATTGCTTATAGTCACTAAAAATCGTCTAATGGTACCCAAATTACAATGGAAATTACGTTCTGGGTCTAAAAAGGTTAATCCGAATCATTACTAAAGTGGCAACATTTAAACAACCGAACAGAACATCACGGAACATTACACTCACTACACATGTAACATTAATAATATACCTTCAACATAACGGATCTGTGTGTTACTGAAAAGCTAAATAAATAAATAAATAATTCACGTTTCATCTCATTTCATTCCGGTATTAGCTCGTTCTACTAATCCACTGTTGACTGTTTTAATTCCACATTTATCTTTGCAGCACAGGCGCGTTCGAGGCCAAAACATTGATTATATTCCAGGCACTCGTACAAGCTTGAAGTTAACATATGATCGTGTAAGCTGTGTGTGTGAAAGCTTCAGAGTAACCCCTTCACGCCCAGATCTTTCCTTTGCTATATGAAATCGTCTGTTATTAGCCATAAAACTACGAAAAAGTAACTATATAAACCAAATTAGCTAATGGACAAGGATACTAACCCCTTCACGCCCAGATCTTTCCTTTGCTATATGAAATCGTCTTTTATTAGCCATAAAACTACGAAAAAGTAACTAAATAAACCAAATTAGCTAATGGACAAGGATATTAAACAAGTCATATCTATATAATGTTGCTTATGTTCATTAAAATCGTCGAATGGTGGTTATATTACAATGAAAATTACGTTCTGGGCCTCAAGGGTTTAATACATGTAGAGGCGCGGAAAATAATTACTGTAGTTAAATAGTTGGTTAAAATCTGTTCCAAAATATTTCGTTTGACATGAAGTTAAACATGATAATTTTTTTTTATCGTTGTTTCAATCATGTTCCAATGTTGTTTGTTTTATTTTCCGTTTGTTTCTATGTTTATTCCAATCCTATTCCTGTCCTAGAAATGTATTAGTTGTTAGTTGAAAATGACAACGTATATTGAAAAGGCAAATTATGTAATCACTTAGGACATATTATTAACTATCCATTCTCATCACAATCTTGCTATGTAACTACTTAGGACATATTATTCACCATCCATTCTCATCACAATCTTGCTATGTAACTACTTAGGACATATTATTCACCATCCATTCTCATCACAATCTTGCTATGTAACTACTTAGGACATTATTCACCATCCATTCTCATCACAATCTTGCTATGTAACTACTTAGGACATATTATTCACCATCCATTCTCATCACAATCTTGCTATGTAACTACTTAGGACATATTATTCACCATCCATTCTCATCACAATCTTGCTATGTAACTACTTAGGACATATTATTCACCATCCATTCTCATCACAATCTTGCTATGTAACTACTTAGGACCTATTATTCACCATCCATTCTCATCACAATCTTGCTATGTAACTACTTAGGACATTATTCACCATCTATTCTCATCACAATCTTGCTAAGTCCCATCCTAGTCCTAATTCTAATTCTTTCCATTGTTAGCTTTGTTATTCAATGCTTTGTAGTTTCTCGTAAGTCGTCCATTGTAATAATTTTCGTGTTTTGTATATAAATGCATCTATTCCAATTACATACATTTGTTAAGAGATTATATAATTATCGATTCTTTTTAGAGATTACAAGTTTCATTTTTTGCATAAGATTCTAGTCGTCCATTGGAATAATTTTCGTTTTTTTGTATATAAAAGCATATATTCCTAATTACATAGATTTGTTAAGAGATTATATAATTATCGATTCTTTTTAGAGATTACAAGTTTCATTTTTTGCCTAAGATTGTGTTGTAATTCCAAAACGCCTACACAAAATTAATAATGTTTAAATCAATTACACCATAAATCACAACACAATTCAATAATTACACCACCTATTGTAATCATTTTAATGACTACACAGCTTATTCTATTAAAATTAGTAACTGTACCTTTCCTTACCCACGCCCAGATCTTTCCTTTGCTATAAAAAATTGTATGTTGTTGAGCCATAAATTACGAAAAGTAACTAAACATATCAAATTAGTTAGTCGACAAGGATACTAAACTGGTCATAGCTATAAAATATTGCTTATAGTCACTAAAAGTCGTCTAATGGCACCCAAAATAGTGGAAATTACGTTCTGGGTCTCAAGGGTCAATCATTTACAACTGCTAACGACCGTCTATTCTAATCATTCTCCTTCACTTAAGATCATTCCCTTATTACTACTACTGTTAAATTACTGGCGGATCATAATAACATAATGCTAATACAATAAAAGGCCTTTAAGATGAGCTAAATGGCAGGGTCTCTTGGGCAGCTTGTGACAGGTCGGCGCTTTGTTATTATTATATCTTAATTAATAGTAAGGGTAAACCGCTTATCATTAACTCTGTGTTGCCTTCTCTATCCCCTTCTATTCCAGTTGCTCCCCTTCTATTATATTCTATTGCAGTTATTCCTCCCCCTATCCTTTCTATTGCAGTTATTCCTTCCTCTATCCCATCTATTTCAGTCATTCATCTCTCTATCCCTTTCTATTGCAGTTACTCCTTCCCCTATCCCTTTCTATTGCAGTTATTCCTCCCCCTATCCTTTCTATTGCAGTTATTCCTCCCCCTATCCTTTCTATTGCAGTTACTCCTTCCCCTATCCCTTTCTATTGCAGTTATTCCTCCCCCTATCCCTTTCTATTGCAGTTACTCCTCCCCCTATCCCTTCTATTGCAGTGACTCCTTCCCCTATCCTTTCTATTGCAGTTACTCCTTCCCCTATCCTTTCTATTGCAGTTACTCCTTCCCCTATCCTTTCTATTGCAGTTACTCCTTCCCCTATCCCTTTCTATTGCAGTGACTCCTTCCTCTATCCCTTTCTATTGCAGTTACTCCTGATCACATATTACTTATCCTTTTGCTTAACGCCAAATGATAGCCCTTGATCTACTTCATATTAACTTCCCTATTCATGTTGCACTTATCTGTCATAGTTTTTTTAGTTATTGAAAAAGCGGCTTCTACCATCTTTTCTTCCTATCTTATCTTCATCTACCTACCTTCACCTAAACATCCTACAGGAGTCATAGGAGGGCATTAGAAGTCCCACAGGATTGCTATAGTATTCCTAAGTTTTTATAAGTACTTTGACAATCGCATGGGTGGCTCACATAGGGATTAATAATACTAATACAAATATACTAATACTGATCGATGTATTGAAGTAATGATTAATCTAGCAATGCCTATCATATTTTTATGTCTTGTAGTAAGTTTTGTCTAATTTGTGATTTTTAAGGAATATCTGGAAGTATCATGTCATTGTGAATTGGCTGAAATAGAGACTTCTAATCATTGAAACTGAAAACTGACTCCAGATTCGTTTTCAGCATGCCCGAAAACTGCTAGGAACTAATTTTCAAGCAAATCAATGTTTAAAAAAATATTGCAAAATTTGCAAAACTTTTTGAAAAATAGATTTGCTTGAAATTTTCTTCCTTGCAGTTTTCGAGCATGCTGAACATGAAAAACATGAAAATCCGCCTACTCTTGTGAAGGCATCAACTCGAGACTCAGGCCAGGATCTCGCAGGCCAAGGTCTGACCCCCTGGCGATAAGACGAGTGGTTTTGCACAGGTCAGCATCCCAGACATCAGCAACCCTCTTCTTCCTATCCTTCGCACTACCATCCTCAGGCATTTCTCTTTCTCCCTATTCGCTCCTTCTCAATCTCCTTTCGCTTTTTTTTTTTTTTTTTTTTTTTTTACATCACAAAGGACTGACCAAGGGCAAAAAAAAAAAGTTGCAAAAATTCCGCTTGATTGCCAGTCCCTATAAGGAAGATCGTGTGGGATTATAAAAAAGGTGGTGTGGGCCAATTTAGTACAGGAGGTGTCTTGTTACTCCTCTCTTGAAATGATTTAAGTCGTAGAAAGGTGGAAAAATAGAAACTGAAAGAGTGCCAGAATTGAGTGCCAGTAAAGATACTACCGGTTAACTCTTCTGGCAATAACAATTATGTTGACCATTTTTTTTTTCTCTCTCTCTCTCTCTCTCTCTCTCTCTCTCTCTCTCTCTCTCTCTCTCTCTCTCTCTCTCTCTCTCATCATCGCATTGAACAAAAAGAGAAGACACACTATAAGGGACAAAAACCCTATTGCCTTCACCGGCCTCTTATAGCAATGCAATCAGGGTTTTGAATGATTGAAGGATAACCTGCACATGAGGAAAAGGTTGAGTTATTTATAGATCTCTTGGATAAATAAATGAACAAAGTTCGCTTCTCTTTCGCCAATCAAGTTCGTCAATCATTCGTGCTTTTCATCAAGAAGTTCTGAAGAGTAGGTGCATCTTCTAAATTTTGGAGAGAGAGAGAGAGAGAGAGAGAGAGAGAGAGAGAAGAGGAGGAAGAGAGAGAGCGTGAGGAAGAGAGAGGAGAAGAGAGAGAAGAGAGAGGAGAGAGGATAAAGGAGAGAATGCTACCACTATATAGCTCCCCACATCTCGCAAGCTCACTGAAAAAAAAATTACTCAAGGGTCTGCGAACTAACCTAATGCGTGACGTCACAGGAGGCAAGGAGCAAATCAGGTTTAGAAGTAGCTAGTGACGTCATCAACATGGAGGATTATAAAAGGAGGCGTAGAGACAGAGAAGAAGGCGGGCAACATGGAGGATTTTAAAAGGAGGCGTAGACACAGAGAAGAGCGCGAGGCAACATGGAGGATTCTAAAAGGAGGCGTAGAGACAGAGAAAATGGCGGGGCAACATGGAGGATTATAAAAGGAGGCGTAGAGACAGAGAGGGCGGGGCAACATGGAGGATTATAAAAGGAGGTGTAGAGACATAAGAACGTAAGAAAATAAGGAAGCTACAAGAGGCCGCGAGGCCTACACGTGGTAGTTCCTGTCACCTAACACTACCTACATCCACCTTCCATCCCCATCCATGAACCTATCCAGCCTTCTTTAAAGCTCCCAATGACTCCGCACTAACTACCTGTCTACTGAGTCCATTCCAATCATTCACCACCCTATTTGTAAACCAGTTTTTCCCTATTTCCTTTCTAAATCTACGCCCTTCCAGACAGAGAGGGCGGGGCACCATGGAGGCTTATAAAAGGAGGCGCAGACAGAAGACGGGATAACAGATTAATTATGCAGGTCGATTGTGGCATTAGCTGAGACCTGGGGATTAATTAAGGAGAGGAAAGGGCTGTAGAATCCTTGGACCTGGCAGATAGTTAAGAGGGTTATGTCTTATTTTTGGGCGATTTTAGAGGATATTATCTTAGACGAGATAGGGCTTAGCAAGATTATGATGGGACATTATATAGACGTGTGTGTAACATTTGGTACATGATAATAACACAAGGAAAAGTCATCAGAAATTGGATGGGCTTCTCATATTTCTCTTTTTCCCAATTTCGTGATGAAAAGACCAAATAAGGACGTGTTTTACCGGGGGAAATGGTACTGACTGTGCGTGTGCGTGTGTGTGTGTGTGTGTGTGTGTGTGTGTGTGTGTGTGTGTGTGTGTGTGTGTTAATCATGTGCTTCAACAAAAAAAGTAAAAAATTTGTAACAAAGTTTAAAATTTGTAAATCTCAAAAAACACGCCAGTCAGTCAGTTAATCAGTCAGTGTAGGAATGGCTAATTACATAACTCCACTGCTGAATCAGGTTACCAGGTACGTGAGGTGAGAGTCAGTGCAGCAGAAATACTGAATAATGTGCAGGGAAAAAGTGTGCAGCAATATGAAGCGTGGGCTGTAAGCAAATATAACCGAGTGAAAGTGTGGGAATACGAATGAACGTGGCCGAGGAATATGACCCTAACTGACCTGAATATGAGTCCCTACCTGTACACACGAGAGGTAACTACACTAACTACACTAACACTAATTAACTACGTGGAACTGCAACAAATAATCACTGTTATCTATGCAAATGAGAGTATCTATTATGAAATCTAGAAAAATATCTATCAGTAAATAAATACTGGACACGCGAGAGGCAATTACCGTGGAACTACATTAACACTAACTACACTAACTAACTATGTGGAACTGCATCAAATTATCAGTTATCTATGCAAATGAGAGTATCTATTATGAAATCTAGAAAAACATCTATCAGTAAATAAATACTGGACACGCGAGAGGTAATTACCCTGGAACTACAACAAAATATCAATGTTATCTATGCAAATAAGATTAATTATTATGAGATCTGGGAAAAATGTAGTATCTGTAAAAAAAAAATACGAAACATAAAATCCATAACCATAAATAACCCTAAAAATAACCCTAAAATCAAAAGATATGTTCAAAAAGCGTCCAAGATTAACATAATATTGCCATACGAACATAGTGAGAGAGAAAATGTACATTAATTCTATCATAAAACATTACTAAATTAAAACCCAATGTCAAAAAAGCAACATTAAATATAACGAAACTAGAAGCCGTCAGAAAAACTCAATTACTATAACTTAATTAGAATCCAATATCAAAATATATATGTGCTGCTAAAATGAAAATCATATTATGACTGAACAGCGCCTGAAAATGGCTCGCATAAAGGTGAACCAGTCTGAAAAGCAGGGTGGCCTCGGGCAGGGTCGGCAGGGGGGGGGGGCAGAGAGGCAGGGAGGCAGGGGACAGGGGAGGGAGGGAGGACATAAAACCACCATTTCCAAATCCAACCAGTTTCTGCTTTATCGTATCTCTAAGTCCTACACACGAACATTTCTGAAAACCAACCGAAAACAAAAAAACGAGCTTAAATCTAGTCCACGCAGTTCTATCCTATATTCACCTTATATTTTCGTCCTCCTGGTCACTGCCTTATCGTTTCTCTAAATATCACATTAGATAAACGAGCCTTCCTATAAAACCAACCCAAAAATAAAAACAATCCCATGAACTTAAATTTAATGGAGTCCAACGCAATTCTCTCGTATTTCCACCTTATCTTTTCATCCTCCTGGTCACTCTGCTCACTCTGCCTTATCGTTTCTCTAAATATTGCATTAAATAAACGAGCATTTCCATAAACCACCCATAAAATATAGCAATCGAGTACATGGCAATCCTCGATATCTCTGTCTTATCTCTATGCCGTCCTGTTCACTGTACCTTTGCCTGCTGCGTTCCCCGTCCAATCACAACTTCATTTCAGCTTTCCGAGGTCGCTATCGATCCTGCGAGGCCCTGAACCCACCCTCCCCAGACCCCCCGGCAGGAGGTACCCCAGGAATAGCGTCCCGGCCTACTTGGAATCCCACCACAAATTGCACTTTCCTAACTTTAAACGTAGAATTTTAAAAAGGCGTAGAAGTTAAAAAGAGAGAGAAGGGGAATATTGGTTCACAAATTGGGTGGTAGATGATTGCAATGGACTCAGTCATCAGGTTGTTAGTGCGGAGTCAATAGGGATTTTTATAAGGAGGTTAGACAATGTTATGGTTGAGGATGAAAAGTGGATGTAGGTAGTGTTAAAGTATCAGGAACTACCACGTGTAGGTCTCACGGATTTTTGTGGCTTCCTTATTTTCTTATGTTCTTATGTTAAACTCTTTTATTTCCTCTCCTTCCAACGCTCTCCCCGTGTGGTTCATAACAGTGCATTATATTTCAAAGCGTCTATTGTGTTAAGACGTAACAATTGTGTGATAAAAAGTTATACGAAGTGAAAAGAAGCGATGAATAATGTCCAAATGCAATGTAATAATGTGATGAATAATAAAATCTTTCCGGTGTGAGATTTGAAGAGCTTGGAATAGATTGTCCAATATTGGGATTTTGTAAATGTTTCGTAACGTTTCAAAATTGTATCGCGTAGTATTAACGTTGATTCTTTTTCATTACTAACATTTTCCATTCCAACAGTTTTGTCCTAATTCCTTAAATGTGGTAGTCATGTTATAATTGTGTATCGCAGAGTTCAAATCTCGTTAACTCTTGAAATTTTCTGTTATAATTGTGTATCGCAGAGTTCAAATTTCGTTAACTCTTGAAATTTTCTGTTATAATTGTGTATCGCAGAGTTCAAATTTCGTTAACTCTTGAAATTTTCTGTTATAATTGTGTATCGCAGAGTTCAAATTTCGTTAACTCTTGAAATTTTCTGTTATAATTGTGTATCGCAGAGTTCAAATTTCGTTAACTCTTGAACTTTTCTGTTATAATTGTGTATCGCAGAGTTCAAATTTCGTTAACTCTTGAACTTTTCTGAACTGATGTTTTGGACAGTAAGAGCGGCAAATGTATTCTTGGACGGTCCACAAAACATTTCTATG
The DNA here is from genome assembly GCA_016584305.1 of Chionoecetes opilio. Taxonomy (NCBI): domain Eukaryota; kingdom Metazoa; phylum Arthropoda; class Malacostraca; order Decapoda; family Majidae; genus Chionoecetes; species Chionoecetes opilio. The sequence goes on from JACEEZ010024490.1 coordinate 275,842, forward strand.
GCTTAGTGTTGCTAAAATATGTATTCTAAATTCTGTTTATTCTTATTCAAATTTTAGAATATCCCAAAAATCTGAGTGGTCCCATGTCATCTCTCTCTCTCTCTCTCTCTCTCTCTCTCTCTCTCTCTCTCTCTCTCTCTCTCTCTCTCTCACACGTTCTTCCTTTGCAACAAGATCTTTAGTTCCATCTTAGGTCAGGGAGGAAACCTTTACCCTCTGATATTTCCCTCAAGTCTCTTCACGGCAGGATTCAAGTAAAGGTTTTCTCTCTTTAATGCGTGTCTTCCTGCTATATCTCATCTCAACAGGACTTTGCCGTATTGACTATCTTCAAATACAAACATTCAATTCATCTTTTATACGAGAGGTTATTCATCTCTCCCGAAACAAAAGATTCTATTCAACAACTTCCACAACGCACATTCATTCTTTCATAAGTCTCTGTTCATTTTTCGTCATTACAGAACAATGGATGCCTTAACAATGTACCAATCATTCTATTTACATTACAAGGTTATTCATTTTGCCCGAAACAAACAAATCTATTCAATTTTCGTTCAAGATTCTATTTATCATCTTTCCCAAATCAAAGGAACAAATTACTCTTCTCAAAATATCACATTCATTCCACTTTTTCAAACAATACTATTTATCATTCCTAAAAGCAAAGGATTCTCTACAACCAGGGCATGGTATGAAATGGAATGCATATCCAGATGTTGCTATTTGGTGCTATTACGTCATACGCATTTTGAACATGAATGGAAGGAATGCAAAGATGGAAAAAATATCCGTTGAATTCTAACAATCTTCTAAAAACCATTCTAATATCTTCTAAAAACTATTTCATTCCGGACATATATATTCCATTTTCCATGCTTCTTAATTAAATTCTCCTACCATTCCATTCTAACAATTTTCTAAAAAGCATTATAATATCTTCTAAAAACCATTCCTTTCCATCCCTTACAAATATATTTAATTTTCCATGCTTCAATTATTCGTCCATTCCATTCCACGCCCTGTCTTCAACACCCACATTCATTCCTCGTTCCAGTGGAGATAGTTTGCAGATATCATTTCACCTCGCCCTTCGTATAAATATAATTAATTCTCTTCATTAACATACATATATTCATTCCATCTTTCTCTTCTCTCTCGTGCCATGAAATTACCTCATATTTTTACTTTACTCTTATGTAACCAATGTTCATTTCCTTGGTTCACTTTCCCAACAAGACAAATCAGCTTTTCATATTCCGGTTCTTCTTGCTTTATGACGACAAAACTGTACTTCACTTCCATTCGTGTAACCTCACTTTTCCATTCCTCCTTCCTCCTTCGTGGGTAAAAGCATTCTCAACTCCCTTCCTTTACATAAATCTGAAGGACCTCGTATATATGTAATGGGTAATATTTGTGACCCTTCAATATTGCCCCTCTCCCTTCCTTTCAGCCTAATACATTTTCAGCCCACATATAAGGAGCCAACATATTACTCATCCCTTTTGATTGCACTTTCATCTTGGAAGACTCAAAATAAAAAATACACCATTGCTAGCTGGTGGGAAAAGCTATTCGTTTCGTCAACTCCCCTTTAAAATTTGCTCTTCAAAGTCTTTCTTGCCTCGAGTCACTCTGTCTTTCTCTCCATCATGATCCTATATAGAAGCTCTCGTCAAGGCCTTCGTCATCACTGTATTGCCATTCGATCTCTTCTCTTCCTCCCTCAAACAGGTTCATCAGTACACTTTCTAATCTCTCCACGATCTGTCCAATCTCTTTCCACCGCTTTCCCAACAACATTATAGCTAACATTAATTTCGTGACTTGTTTTTTAATCGCTATCTGATGGGAGCTGATTGAACCATTCCCCTTTAAAGCCTTATCAGAGACTAGATTAATGGAAAGTAATAGAAAACAGTATTAATTTCCTTCACGCCCAGATCTTTCCTTTGCCATAAAAAATCGTCTGTTGTTAGCCATAAAATTACGAAAAGTAACTGAATATACCCAATTAGTTAGTCGACAAGGATACTAAACAGGTCATATATATAAAATGTTGCTTATATTCACTAAAAATCGTCTAATGGTAGCTAAATTACAATGGAAATTACGCTCTGAGTCTCAAGGGGTTCATTCCTTCAGCCTTCCAACATCATTGATCAAGACAACGTTCAATCCTTGGCTATCATTACACACTATCTGATGGCTGACCTTTGAAGCAGCTCCTTTGAACCCCGAGAGACCCAGAACGTTATTTCCATTGTAATATGACTACCATTAGATGACTTTAGTGAATATAAGCAATATTTTATAGATATGACCTGTTTAGTAGCCTTGTCCACTAGTTAATTTGGTATATTCAGTCACTTTTCGTAGTTTTATGGCTAACAACAGACAATTTTATATAGCAAAGGAAAGATCTGGGCGCGAAGAGGTCAATTAAGGGCTGACACTAACTAGAATAATGATATATAATGGAAAATAGGCTCTGTTTCCAACGCCCTCTATTGCCCAGTACAACAAACTATTGATCACTACTCCTACCTTATTTCTGAACCGACTTTTATACCCTATCTGATGGCAGGAAATGGAAACGTTTTATCACAGACCAAAGTAATGAGAAATGGGAAGCTCGAATTCTCTCTTTCAATTTGGGTGATTTAGACATCTCAATTTCATATCTTAACATTCTACGACTTTGGAATGGACACTTGGATGGCTTTACTAGACACAGAATCACACCAACGGACTGCACTACACCACCACTACGGACTGCATCACCACTACGGACTGCATCACCACTACGGACTGAATAACACTACCAAGGACATACATACACGTCCTATCATTGCTTTGTGACCTAGATCCATGATTAACCCCTTCACGCCCAGATCTTTCCTTTGCTATAAAAAATTGTCTGTTGTTGAGCCATGAAATTACGAGAAGTAACTGTATATACCAAATTAGTTAGTGGACAAGGATACTAAGCAGGTCATATCTATAAAATATTGCTTATATTAACTAACTAGCCGCAAAGCCACCCTCCGGCGGACTTTTTGGCTAGCTCCTGCGGAGGCTAATGGTGGGCCTTCGGCCCTACCAAACACAGATCTCAATAGCTTTAACTTTCCTGAAATCATGGAGAAAATATGAATTCTCCTCACCTTGGGTGATTCAGACCATCTAATTCAACCCCCCACCTTCGCTCGCCATATACCATCTAATGCCTTCACTAGACACCATAACCATCACCCCGACCTGCCTCACCACACCCACCACTGCATCACCACTCACCGCACCCATACCATTACGCACGCATTCACCATCCACACAATTCCTCAATTCCGGACCCCACTTTTTCCAGAATACTACACGTCATACTATACTTGTGACCATAAAGATCCAGATAAAACCATTCAGCGATCTTCCCCTGTGCTTAAAAATTGTCCCTGTGCCTGGTCCAAACTTGCAAAGTAACTGAATACCAATTACGAGGGGGCGCACGTATCAGCGGTACAATCATAAAACTATTGCTTATATTCACTAAAAATCGTCTAATGGTACCCAAATTACAATGGAAATTACGTTCTGGGCCTCAAGGAGTTAAACATTACATAAGATTAACCCTTACGCGGCGGGCGACTAACCATAGTGCGTCGTCAGGAATTCGACCAGATTTTGGACTGTGCAGCAACCTTTCGTTATCTAGATATAAATTACGTACACTAAATATTACACTAAATAAACGAATATTCCCATAAAACCAACCAAAAAAACAAACAAACATGAACTATATTTAATGGAGTCCACGCAATTCTATCCACCTTATCTTTTCATCTTCCTGGTCACTCTGCTCACTCTGCCTTATCGTTTCTCGAAATATATTCTGGGGGTAGATTCCGCCGCATATGTGGTGTCTATATGGAAATAAGTGGTAGGCCTCGTCCCGACATGAGCTTTTTATTTATTTTATTTTATTTAAACATCTACCAATATTAGTTACACAGGGCCGCATTTGGCTGAGAGGTTAGAGAGTAGCGAGCGAGCTTCAGAGTGCACGCTTCGGCAAACAACAAAGATGGAGTGAGGAGTGTCTTTGGCGACATAGAAGTGATGGCAGTTTCTTATTTTTCGTCTGATTTTGAGCTCTGAGAGAGAGAGAGAGAGAGAGAGAGAGAGAGGAGAGAGAGAGAGAGAGAGGAGAGAGAAGAGAGAGAGAGAGAGAGAGAGAGAGAGAGAAGAAAGAGAGAGAGAGAGAGAGAGAGAGAGAGAGAGAGAGAGAAGAGAGAGAGAGAGAGAGAGAGAGAGAGAGAGAGAGAGAGAGAGAGAGAGAGAGAGAGAGAGAGAGAGAGAGAGAGAGAGAGAGAGAGTATGGGATGAAGGAAGTAATAAAGATTATGATAAGGGAACAAGGGAGAACGAGGGAACCAAAACAAATAAGGGTAGATAAGCCTTAGGGAGGGAGGGAGAGAGGGGAAGAGAAGGAGGAGGAGAGAGGGAGGGGAAAGAGAAGGAGGGAGGGAGAGAGGGAGGGGAAAGAGAAGGAGGAGGAAGGGAAGGAAGGGAAAGAGAAGGAGGGAGGGAGGGGAAAGAGAAGGAGGAGGGAGGAAGGGAGACAGGAAGTGAAGGAGGATAGTCGTGATGATAATACTTGTTTTCTAATAACTGTCATTACTACACTTGATATATTATATTGACTATGACTTTTACTCGCAGATATTTGTTTATTACGCCTTTTGTATTATCGTAGTCACTATCATCATTATTATTATTATTATTATTATTATTATTATTATTTAAATGCGTTTGTAATAAAAATATGGGAACTACCTCGTGTAGGTCTCACAGCCTCTTGTAGCGTTCTTATGTTCTTATATCTATATATCTATATATATATATATCTATATATATATATATATATATATATATATATATATATATATATATATATATATATTAATAAAAGCGAAAGTGTGTATGTGTGTATGTCTGTGTGTGTGTGTGTGTGTGGTATAGGTTCCGCCCCCCGTGGCGGAATCCCATCATATACCACATTTTTGGAACCAGGTTGACCAGGGGAAGGTTTTAAACCCACTATGAGATGATCCGATACTTTCTTCTTCTTCTTTTTAGCAGCCTATTAGCGTAATTGTGTAAAAAATGTGGGTTGCGAGAATTGAAGAAAATGTGGGTTGGGTGATGGAAGGGAAATGAATGGGTGGGGTGATGGGTAATGGGTGTGGGGGAGGGTGAGTGAATGGGTGGGGGTGATGGGTGAGTGAATGGGTGTGGGGGTGAATGGGTATGGTGGAGTGAATGGGTGGGGGGTGTGGGTATGGTGAGTGAATGGGTGGGGGTGATGTGAATGGGTTGGCGTAAGCATACATTTAATCCAGATTCAGGAAGTTAGGAAGGGGCTATGAGAGTGCGTGTGTTTGGGGGTATGGCCCAGCGGAAACACAGGTGGTGGGCCCTTCGGCCACCAATAGCCCTCGGGAGCTTAGTCATAAATTCATCCTGTTCGGAGGCGGCTTGAGGGTACTGTGAGTATAGTTTTGACCTCGGACTCACCAGCAAATGGAGGAAGACTTGAAAACCACAATAGAAAGGAGAGGAAGAAGGAAGGAGGAAGGAAGGAAGGAAAGGAGGAAGAAGCAAGGAAGGAAGGAAGGAAGAGAGAAGAAGAAGGAGGAAGAAGGAAGGAAGGGAGAGGAAGGGATGATAGGGGAAGGGAGATAGAAGGACAGAAATATACTGAGGGAACAAAGCAAAAGAATGGGAAGAATTATCTCCAACGAATAAACTACTATAGACTATAACTAGTAATTATTCATGAGGGAACAAAAAAAATGGGAAACATATCAGAACAGAACTACTGACTATACTACAGAGTCATTAGCACATCATTGAGAGAGAGAGAGAGAGAGGAGAGAGAGAGAGAGAGAGAGAGAGAGAGAGAGAGAGAGAGAGAGAGAGAGAGAGAGAGAGAGAGAGAGGGGGGGGGGGGGGGCTTTATCTTTCCCTACACCCGACTGTTGTTTTAAGAATGCTATCTTTGGGGATTAAAGTGAACTTAACACTCTCGCCCCACCTGACCCTACATGTCAATATGGCCGAGTTTTGGTTGGGTATAATAATAATAATAATAATAATAATAATAATAATAATAATAATAATAATAATAATAATAATAATTGTATTCTCACCCGAAGGCATACAAGACAAACAACAACATAATATATAGACGAGGGAATTAACTTAAGTACTGAAGCAAATCATTGATAATAGCTATATACTTCTATAATAATAATACAAAATAGGTGCTACGATAGCGTGCGGTCTACATCGGGGCCTGCAGTCTACGCTCCCCTACGCTCCCCAGTCTCTCTCTCTCTCTCTCAATGATGGTAGTAATGATAGTGATAGTAGTAGTAGTAGTAGTAGTAGTGTATGTTGTTGGAGATGATGTCTACAAAGATCCCGCCTGACCTGACCTGACTACCGCATAGCTTTAATGTGCATTCTAACAAGTCCACACCTGACCTGACCTGACCTGAGTAGGAATCAACGAAGTAATGTCTCAGTATCCTCCTAAAATTCAAGCTGAGAACATCAGTCTGACACTCCTCCTTTACAATGCTGTTGAAAGAATT
>JACEEZ010024490.1:285000-297500 GCA_016584305.1 Chionoecetes opilio
TAAGCTGACGCGATGGTTTGTAGCGAGACCAGCTGCCCTGCCAGTGCCCAGGGTCATATAGTATGACCCTGGCCCTGCCTGCCTGACCCCTCCGACCTACAGGCTGAGTTACTGCAGACACTTTTAAGCCTCACTAAACGTTATAGTCTCAGAAACGCCATGCCAGTAAGGTGTATGTAGTAGTAGTAGTAGTAGTAGTAGTAGTAGTAGTAGTAGTAGTATATAGGGTGAGTTGGTTGGTGGTGGTGGTGTTGTGGGGTGGTTGTAGGTGGTGTGCGTCAGTAGAGGTAGTAGTAGTAGTAGTAGTAGTAGTAGTAGTAGTAGTAGTAGTAGTAGTTAAATAATTAATTAAGAATGATACGCTAGTTACAAAATTAGTAATAACCTTTTTTGTACCACTCTATTATTTTATTTTTTATTTAAACAGTTATTGATTACACATATGGCTTACAATGGGGATAAGTTACATCACTTACTGAATTAAAGACATAAGTGTTCAGAAATCTCTCTCTCTCTCTCTCTCTCCATATCTTCACTTCCTCACTATAACTTCCTTCCCTCATTGTCCTTCCCTCCTACCACTGTATACATATTACCGGTGATAACTAAATACACTATATAGTTAGTCTAGTGAGCTTATTGAAGGGACAACGATAGGTGGTGTTTGTTATGGAGACAGTAACCCAACACTGTCCTAGCCTCGTCCCCCTACCCATACCTTCCTCGGGGTAACATGAGAACAGAGACGGTCCCAAAACTGCCTTGAGGTACCCCCTGTTCCCCTCTGAGACGCAACTATACTACCATACATACCATACTACTACTACTACCTTATAATACCATACATACAACTGTACTGCAATTTATAATACCACACATGCCTTATTTTATATTTAAGCTTAATCCCTTGAGACCCAGAACGTAATTTCCGTTGTAATTTGGGTGCCATTAGACGATTTTTAGTGAATATAAGCAATGTTTTATAGCTATGACCTGTTTAGTATCCTTGTCCATTAGTTAATTTGGTATATTTAGTTACTTTTCGTAATTCAATGGCTAACAACAGACGATTTTTTATAGCAAAGGAAAGATCTGGGCGTGAATCACACACAGGTGGTCAAAAGTTTGAGTCTCCTTCCCACACACCTGCTGACCTCACCTCTCCTCTCTCCATCACATGACCGTGGCGGGACGATGGGGTCGTGTAGGGTGAGCTTCAGGTGTGTCAGGTGGGTGTGTTCTCAAAGGTCAAGTGAGGTCAGCCTTTAAGCCACAGGTAGTTAGGGATTAACCAAAAAATGTCCCCAGGGATGATGAGTCAGGTTTTCGTCCTTGACCACATCACTACCACTACCACTATCTACTATCTACTATCTACTATCTACTTATACCACTACATAGACCACTGTATACCTGGACTGCGCACGGAATATCGGCCTGTCGCTCAAGGGCCTGAAGTCGGAAGGCCGCTCGGATTCATATATATATATATACGGATCATATAGACTGGTTTATCAGTATATATGATATACTGTAATCTTCGTAAATGTTTGCTCTATAATATTATCAAATAAAAAACAGTAAAACACGCTAAAGAAATGCCATTACGAGACTTATGAAGAAATATGCATGAACTTAATATTCACTTAACTCTTCGCCATTTAAAACTTTGCGAGTCAACTTTTATCATGAAGGGTATTAATAGAAGCGCAATTTTATTAGCTTTCCATTGATGTATTTCGTTATCTGATAAATTAATTAGAACCATGCATAAATTAGCGTTAAATAAATAAATAAATTCATCAATCGGGTAATTTTCCCGATTGATGATGTTATTTATTTACTTATATTTAGTTTTCTGATAAATGAATTAGTACCATGTATAACTTAGCGTTGACTAAATAAATAACCTCATCAATCGGGAAAATTACCCGATTGATGATTTTATTTATTTAGTTAACACTAATTTATGCATGGTTCTAATTCATTCATCAGATAACGAAATATAGCAATGGAAAGCTAATAAAATTGCGCTTCTATTGATACCCTTCATGATAAAAGTTGACTCGCAAAGTTTTAAATGGCGAAGAGTTGCAGTGAATATCAAGTTCATGCATATTTCTTCATAGTCTCGTAATGGCATTTCTTTAGCGTGTTTTACTGTTTTTTATTTGATAATATTATAGAACAAACATTTACGAAGATTACAGTATACCATATATACTGATAAACCAGTCTATATGATAGTCCATAGACCACTATATCTCTTTGTCGGGCGACCGACAGGCCCGCAGGCCCCTATGCAGCCCCGCAATTCAAAACATTGTCGCGTGAACAGTCCAGGTATACAGTGGTCAGGTTAGGTACAGGTTAACCACTATCATATTATTATTATTATTATTATTATTATTATTATTATTATTTTTTTTTTTTTTTTTTTTTTTTTACATCACAAAGGACTGACCAAGGGCAAAAAAAAAAAAAGTAACAAAAAGACCGCTTAATTGCCAGTCCCTGTAAAGAAGACGGTGAGAGATTATAAAAAGAGGAGGGAAATTTAGTTCAGGAGGCGTCTTGTTACTCCGCCTTGGGTTAGGTTAGGTTAACATCTTTTTTAACCCTGTTTTTACCAGATCCGTCACCCCAGGATATCCCACCTGAAGAACCGTCACCCCAGGATATCCCACCTGAAGATCCGTCACCCCAGGATATCCCACCTGAAGATCCGTCACCCCAGGATTTCCCACCTGAAGATCCGTCACCCCAGGATATCCCACCTGAAGATCCGTCACCCCAGGATATCCCACCTGAAGATCCGTCACCCCAGGATATCCCACCTGAAGATCCATCACCCCAGGATTTCCCACCTGAAGATCCGTCACCCCAGAATGTCCACCTGAAGAACCGTCACCCCAGGATATCCCACCTGAAGATCCGTCACCCCAGGATATCCCACCTGAAGAACCGTCACCCCAGGATATCCCACCTGAAGAACCGTCACCCCAGCCCACAGTGAATGTAATATATAACATTAGGATAACAAATATATTCCTTTGTGTTATGCATCTTTTTGTGAAAGTTTAAAGAAAAAAATAAGAGTAATATACAGTGTTCCAAAATACAAAATACATTATACTTTACTCAGTATTCCAAAATACAGTACATTTATTTCGTGGATTTATAATTCAGGGAGTCTTTTGTTTGGCATTTCCACTGAAAACCATCCTTCGATCTGGAGTATTTTGTCTAATTCATCCAGTTATCACAAGTATCACACTTAACTTCACGCTTTAACCCCTTCACGCCCAGATCTTTCCTTGGCTATATAAAAGTGTCTGTTGTCGGGCCATTAAATTACGAAAAGTCACTGAATATACCAAATTAGTTAGTGGACAAGGATACTAAACAGGTCACAGCTATAAAATATTGCGTAGTCACTAAAAATCGTCTAATGGTACCCAAATTACAATGGAAATTACGTTCTGGGCCTCAAGGGGTTAAAAGTCTGTTTTGTTGAAGCCACCGAATAACTTGAGTGGAATCGGTGATACCTTTTTTTTTTTACTCATTATTTTTTTTACCCCATTTCTACCTATTATATATTTTTTTACCCATTTTTTAACCTATTATTTTCATCCTTTTTTTTTTACCTATTATTTTTTTTCAACCTATTTTTCCGTTTTTTTTTATTTTTTTATTTTTTTATTCTTATTATTGTTATCCTTTTTTCCCTATCATGTTTATCCCTTTTTTACCTACTATTTTTTTTTACCCTGTTTTTACCTATACTTATTTCTTCCCTATTATTATTTTACCTTTTTTTTTACCTATTACTTGTTTACCCTTTTTAACCCATTACCTTTTACTAGAGCATTTTTTAAGCCAATCTTACTGGGCGACATTCTTTGGATAGCCAGAAAGGTAAAGGCCTACCTGCTAAAATATAGTTTTTTGGATACATCAACTTCACCCTTAGTAGTAGTAGTAGTAGTAGTAGTAGTAGTAGTAGTAGTAGTAGTAGTAGTAGTAGTAGCAGCAGTAGTAGTAGTAGTAGTAGCAGTAGTAGTAGTAGTAGTAGTAGTAGTAGTAGTAGTAGTAGCAGTAGTAGAGTAGTAGTAGTAGTAGTAGTAGTAGTAGTAGTAGTAGTAGTAGTAGTAGTAGTAGTAGTAGTAGTCAGTAGTAGTAGTATAGCAGTAGTAGCAGTAGTAGTAGTAGCAGCAGTAGTAGTAGTAGCAGTAGCAGTAGCAGTAGCAGTAGTAGTAGTAGTAGTAGTAGTAGCAGTAGTAGTAGTAGTAGTAGTAGCAGATGCAGTTTAAAGCAGCCTTTTGTATGTTGTGTATAAATAAAGATCCTATGCAGTGATAAGAGTGCACTTCTGGATCTAACACACAGATAAGATGAACCATTGTATCCAGGAAGGATTTTATCAACAAATATCTTGTCGCCCAGTAGCTTAAAATTGTTCTTACTGGGCGACAGTTTTCCATCACTGGGAGACATTTTGGTCGCCCAGTTAGCATGTTAAAAAATGCACTGCCTTTTGCCCTTCTTTTACCTACTACCTTTCCATTATAAATATTTACCTTTTTTTTCTCACATACTGTTAAGTTATCCAACACGTAGTAGTAGTAGTAGTAGTAGTAGTAGTAGTAGTAGTAGTAGTAGTAGTAGTAGTAGTAGTAGTAGTCGGGGAAGAGTAGGAAGAGGGGGGAGGCCTTTCACACTTCAAGCATATATCCTACGATTAGTTCCGTCCTGTCAATCTCTGTCAATCTCTCTCTCTCTCTCTCTCTCTCTCTCTCTCTCTCTCTCTCTCTCTCTCTCTCTCTCTCTCTCTCCTGTCTCTTCTTCATCTCTCTCTCATCCATTGTTTCCTGATATTCGTATCATCTCGAAGTATCCCGAGTTTCACCATCTCTCTCTCTCTCTCTCTCTCTCTCTCTCTCTCTCTCTCTCTCTCTCTCTCTCTCTCTCTCTCTCATCCATTGTTTCCTGGTATTCTCATCATCTCAAGTGTCCCGAGCTTCACTATTTCAACACTCCACATTTCATACCTTCATTCCGTACCAGTCATACCAAATATTCCGTATACATATTCATGATTAAAGGCTGGTTCACACTGGCCAAATATCAGCACTTTTTTGCCCCGGGAGTAAAACCGGCACATTTTCCCCGGTATTTGGCTAGTGTGAACCAGCCTTTACTCTCACCCTTCATTCTGATATAGTATCCATAAATATTACCGAAATAACCTCACAGTTGTTTTGTGTTTTTGCCCTTTACGTTTGATGTTTGAAGAATTTCGTCAGTTATCGACGCAGCTGAGATGGATCTCCACTGTAACCAGACAGCTCTCTCTCAGACTACAACTAGAGAGCTGTCTGCTAGTGCTTATAGTGTTACAAACTCCCGGCTGCATATTCTCTATGCGTTCGCCCTTTTCGGCAGGTTGGCGGCCCTCTACGCATGGCTGTAGCTCCGAAACTAACCACAGGATTTTCTTGAATATAACCTCATTGTGATTCCCACACAAAGTTACCCACTCATCCGGCATTTTGAACCGAACCGAACCTAACCTACCCTAACCTTAACCGAAAGTTAAAAAAAATTCGCAAGCGGCCTGCCGAAAAGGGCGAACGTATTGAGAATATGCCCCCTGGCTAACCCCCGGTACCCATTCACTGCTGGGTGGACAGGGGCTCGGGTTTTTAAGGAAACAGCCCAACTGTTTCCGCTCCGCCCGGGGATCGAACCCGGGACTTCTCGGTTGTGAACCGAGCGTGCGTACTAATACAAATACATGCTAAATCAAACTGTAATTTGCTTATCACGAATATTACTACAATCATAGTCTATGCTACAATATATTACATTACCAGAAATCGCAATTATCACTCACTCAACTCACTCTCCTTCATATTAACTCACTTCCCTTCACATTAACTCACTTCTCTTCACATAAACTCACTTCTCTTCACATAAACTCACTTCTCTTCACATAAACTCACTTCTCTTCACATAAACTCACTTCTCTTCACATAAACTCACTTCTCTTCACATAAACTCACTTCTCTTCACATTAACTCACTTCTCTTCACATAAACTCACTTCTCTTCACATTAACTCACTTCTCTTCACATAAACTCACTTCTCTTCACATACTCACTTCTCTTCACATAAACTCACTTCTCTTCACATAAACTCACTCCTCTTCACAAACTCACTTCTCTTCACATTAACTCACTTCTCTTCACATTAACTCACTTCCCTTCACATTAACTCACTTCCCTTCACATTAACTCACTTCTCTTCACATAAACTCACTTCTCTTCACATAAACTCACTTCTCTTCACATAAACTCACTTCTCTTCACATAAACTCACTTCTCTTCACATAAACTCACTTCTCTTCACATACTCACTTCCCTTCACATAAAGTCACTTCCCTTCACATAAAGTCACTTCTCTTCACATAAACTCACTTCTCTTCACATAAACTCACTTCTCTTCACATAAACTCACTTCTCTTCACATTAACTCACTTCTCTTCACATTAACTCACTTCTCTTCACATTAACTCACTTCTCTTCACATTAACTCACTTCCCTTCACATAAACTCACTTCTCTTCACATTAACTCACTTCTCTTCACATTAACTCACTTCCCTTCACATTAACTCACTTCTCTTCACATAAACTCACTTCTCTTCACATAAACTCACTTCTCTTCACATTAACTCACTTCCCTTCACATAAACTCACTTCCCTTCACATAAACTCACTTCCCTTCACATGAACTCACTTCTCTTCACATAAACTCACTTCTCTTCACATAAACTCACTTCCCTTCACATAAACTCACTTCTCTTCACATAAACTCACTTCCCTTCACATAAACTCACTTCCCTTCACATAAACTCACTTCCCTTCACATAAACTCACTTCCCTTCACATGAACTCACTTCCCTTCACATGAACTCACTTCCCTTCACATGAACTCACTTCCCTTCACATGAACTCACTTCCCTTCACATGAACTCACTTCCCTTCACATGAACTCACTTCTCTTCACATTAACGCACTTCCCTTCACATGAACTCACTTCCCTTCACATGAACTCACTTCTCTTCACATAAACTCACTTCTCTTCACATACTCACTTCTCTTCACATTAACTCACTTCTCTTCACATTAACTCACTTCTCTTCACATTAACTCACTTCTCTTCACATAAACTCACTTCTCTTCACATAAACTCACTTCCCTTCACATGAACTCACTTCTCTTCACATTAACTCACTTCTCTTCATATTAACTCACTTCTCTTCACATTAACTCCCCTCACACACACCAAAACTCACTTCACTTCACATTAACTCACTTCTCTTCACATTAACTCCCCTCACACACACCAAAACTCACTTCACTTCACATTAACTCACTTCACACACATGTCAGTCACTAAACACTTCTGCCATTTATAATAATTCTCATTACTGTTATAATTGATCACAACAATTATCACACACACTTGTAGTACTTTTTAGGTAGTAGTATTTTCTACTTCCATAGCTACGAAACGAGTGAAGGTATAACACTCGGCCATATTGATAGTGCCCGCAAATTAGACCCATAACGATTGTATGGGTCTAACGAAAGGCTGATACGTAAGCCTTTCATAAATGTCGAGAAACAGGAAATTAAGAGGAGTCGCAACACATCTAGTTAGACATTGAGTTAGGAGTTAGGGAGGTTAGGTTAGGTTAGGTAAAGACAACACGTTAGCCATTGAGTTAGGAGTTAGGGAGGTTAGGTTAGTTAAGGTTAGGTAAAGTAAAGACAACACGTTAGACATTGAGTTAGGAGTTAGGAGGTTAGGTTAGAACATAAGAACATCAGAAAATAAGGAAGCTACAAGAGGTCGTGAGGCCTACACGTGGTAGTTCCTGTCACCTAACACTACCTACATCCACCTTTCATCCCCATCCATGGACCTATCCAGCCCCTCTTTAAAGCTCCCTAATGACTCCGCACTAACTACCTGTCTACTGAGTCCATTCCAATTATTCACCACCCTATTTGTAAACCAGTTTTTCCCTATGTCCTTTCTAAATCTACGCTTTTCCAGCTTAAATCCATTACTTCTTGTTCTACCCTGGTTAAAAGCCGTAAGAACTTTTCCTACCTCTCCTTTATTAAGTCCCTTTATCCACTTAAAAACTTCTACCAGATCGCTCCTTACTCTGCGTCTCCGAGTGAGTGTAACTTTAATAACTTCAATCTCTTCTCATAACTAAAGTTACGCATTCCTTGTATCATTTTGGTCATCCTTCTCTGCACTGATTCTAACAAGGCTATATCCATCCTGTAATATGGAGACCAAAACTGAACTGCATAGTCTAGGTGAGGTCTGACTAGAGCCAGATAAAGCTTTAGAATAACTTCCGCACTTTTACTTTTAACACTTCTGGTAATGAATCCTAACACTCTATTAGCTCTATTTCTAGCTTCAATACATTGTTTCCTAGGTCGGAGGTCTGGGCTCACCCTCACTCCGAGATCTTTTTCACCTTCTGATCTTTTCAGCGATACATTGCGTATGGTGTATCTATTACCAGGGTTATTTCTACCAACATTCATAACCCTGCACTTATCAATATTAAATTCCATCTGCCATCTGACTGCCCACTCATTAAGTTTATCTATGTCTCCCTGCAATATGTTTACATCAGACTGTGATCCAATAATCCTACCTACCTATCATCAGCAAACTTGCTGATATCACTGTTAATCCCACTATCCAAGTCGCTGATGTAAATAAAAAATAGTAATGGACCCAAAACAGACCCTTGTGGAACTCTACTTGTCACCAGTCCCCATTCAGATTTAGAACCATTAATTGTAACCCTTTGTTGCCTATTACTTAGCCAAGCTCTGATCCAACGAAGAACCTTCCCATCTATTCCATGAGCCCTAACCTTATTTAAGAGTCGCTAGTGTGGTACTTTGTCAAATGCCTTACTAAAGTCCAGATATATTATATCATAATCCTTATCATTATCTGCCGTCTCATAAACTTTCCTATAAAAACTCAATAAATTGGTGAGACATGACCTACCCTTGGTGAATCCATGTTGTGAATCATTGATCAAACTATGTTTATCTAAGTGCTCTCTTATGTTTTTTGCAATAATAGATTCCAATAATTTACCTACCACTGACGTTAGACTTACAGGTCGATAATTTGACTTTAGTCCTCTGTCTCCCTTCTTAAATATGGGAACATTTCCTTTCCTCCACAATAATGGCACATCGCCTATCTCAACCGATTTCCTAAAAATGTGCACTAACGACTCACTAACAACCTCCTTGCATTCCTTTAATACCCTGGGATACACTTCATCTGGTCCTGGCGATTTAAAATTCTTCATTTTATCTATACCCTCTTCCACCATTTCCCTAGTTATCACAATAGCTTTGCGTTTCTCCTCATCGCTTCCTTTGAACATCTGTTCACTATCAGGTATCGTCTGTGTATCCTCCTCAGTAAAAACACTTAAGAAATAATCATTTAGATTTTTACACATATCCTCATCCGTATTTAAGACCTCACCCTGTCCAGACCTTAACGGCCCAACTAATTCCCTTGTCTTGGTTTTATATACCTGATAGAACCCCTTTGGATCACTTTTCGCCTGGCCTGCTACTTTAATCTCATAATTGTTCTTAGCTACTCTTGTTAATTTCTTCACCGTCCTCGCCATCACGTTATACTGTTCTTTGCTCACCAGTCCTGCCTTGAACCTTAAATACATGTTTCTTTTTACTCCAATGTTGTGTTTTAAATTAGTGGTCATCCATTTTGGATCACTCTTTCTAGACCTTATTTCCCTATAAGGTTATATTATTTTTTTTTTTTTCTTTTCTTCTGTCCGTCAATTATATTCCTTACAAATAAGGTATAATCCTCCTGCGCCCCGACCTCACTTCCATGTCCAACCGCGCTGATACTGAAGCATTCCTTTATCCTACTTCCCCCGTTAATTACCTCCAGATGTCTTTCTAATCCTGTATAATTGGCCTTTCCAGCTGCCGCCGCGTTAATATTGGGACCTTCCTTACCCTCTATCCCCCCACCCCGCTATCTCCACCAGGTGTCTTCCTAATCCTTCATAATTGGCCTTTCCAGCTGTCATCGCCCTGCCCTTATCCTGGAAAAATTTCTTTCCCTCCATCCCACACCTCTTATTAATAACCTCCAGGTGTCTTCTTAATCCTGCATAATTGGCCTTTCTTACAGGCTAGGTAAGTTTCATATTCTGTTGTCACCGTCAGAAAGTCGCAGTTGATTGCCAATTAACACAGTTGATTGCCATTTAACACAGTTGATAAACATGACATCCAGGAATGTGAAAACACCTTTGCAACAATGACGTCACCTGTTTACATCCTGACCAAGGTTCGCGGAGTTGGGAATGAACACAGAACTATACTTGGGACTCGCCTGAAAACACACGCACGCTAACGACGTCCCTTCAACACACTGGCTGCGCTATCTTACTTGTATTTCCACTCAACGGACTTGTAAAATAAACTTGTCCATAACTTTACACTTTAACTCAGTCCAAGAACTGTTGCTACAAACAGAGAGACCAATACACACACCAACTCACTTCACAACCCAAACTCATTTCACAATCTAAACTCACTTCACACACACCAAACTCACTTCAATTCAAACTTACTTCACTTCACAACCCACACTCACTTCACTTCACACACACCAAACTCACTTCACAGCCCACACTCACTTCACAACCCACACTCACTTCACTTCACACACACCAAACTCACTTCACAGCCCACACTCACTTCACAACCCACACTCACTTCACCTTCCTCCCGCACCACACACCAAACTCACTTCACAGCCCACACTCACTTCACAGCCCACACTCACTTCACTTCACACACACCAAACTCACTTCACAGCCCACACTCACTTCACAGCCCACACTCACTTCACTTCACACACACCAAACTCACTTCACATCCCACACTCACTTCACTTCACACACACCAACTCACTTCACACACACCAACTTCACTTCACACACACCAAACTCACTTCACAGCCCACACTCACTTCACTTCACACACACCAAACTCACTTCACAGCCCACGCTCACTTCACAGCCCACACTCACTTCACCTTCCTCCCGCACCACACACAGCTAACGCACCAATACGGACCCACCACTGCAGGGGGGGATTACAGACTAATTTAGAAAGGATTAAACCTCAGGAGTCTCACGATTCCTTCTCCCTTTCTGTCCTATCACCTCTCTCTCTCTCTCTCTCTCTCTTCTCTCTCCATCAGACCCAAACTACCTTTCCCATAATACTTCGGTTGTCTCTCAAATAACTGGTTCGCTTTTCAACCAAACAAGTTCAAGAGGGTCACACACACACACACACACCACACCCACACACACACACACACACACACACTGGTCTATCATTATGTGCACTTGTCGTTTCCTATTCAGTATGTTTGGGAATGAGACTGATTGTGGAATGTAACCTCTTCTACTACTACTACTACTACTACTACTACTACTACTACTACTACTACTACTACTACTTCTACTCTACTACAACTTTAACATGGGAAAGGAAATTATTGGAAGGCTCGCTAGATACTGTTTCCCGGGATAAGAAAAAGTAGGTAACGAGTTTTCGGGCGAGTTTCGTTCAGACTGTCTTGATTCCTCTCTTGTCTTGGATGGTTATGTGTTCAGTAACTACCTCAGCATTACTGTTTAGGAGCTCATGTCAATACAGTTAGTAGTTATTTTGCAGTAATGATTTTACTGAGAGCGCATATTTCGGCTATTTCGGACAAAAACTATTTACAAAAAATTCATTTTTTTTAAATAAATTCAAATTTGGACATCATACATGTTTTACTATAGGCAATGTTCAGTAAACATTTCATTGCATTCGGACAAAACTAATGATTTTGGTGTAAAAGTGAATACGGGTCCCTTAACTAATTGTCTCGAGAAAACTTAAGACGAATGGAGAAGCAGATGTTATTCCAATCCTTACATTCACTAAATTGAACTCCTGAAGGCGAGCAGAAAGCGACTATTTTATCAAGCAAAGTATTTATGTAGTCATTATGCGAATTGTTGTTGAAATAAAGTATTTAGATTGCAACGGGCTTCGCCATTGAATTGGGATTTTCGGAAGTTCGGCTAAAATTAAACACTAAACCTAAACATAACATTCCAAATATCAGTCCCAAAAACGACAGTCCCAAAATCACAAAGTTCAGTCTAGTTCCCAAGATGTTCTGATACTCCTCGATCATAAGGAGTCATTACGTTCAGTCTTTAAGTCTCTATAAGGCAGGAGTGGCAGATCCGCTAGGCTAGGTAAGGAAAAGTAACATGAGTTTGAGTTTACAGGTGAAGGAACTGTGAGGAGAAAGATTG
>JACEEZ010024490.1:302500-335000 GCA_016584305.1 Chionoecetes opilio
TATATTTTCTGCTTGTTAAAAAATAACTATAGTAGAAATCGTCTTATGGTCGTCAAATTACAATGAAAATTACGTTCTGGGCCTCAAGGGGTTCATAATAACAGTAGATAGTTTTTTTTTCTCTCTCAGTAAATCAAGCTGCTAGTGAATATTTATCAATTGAAACTTAACTTCAGGAGATGCTAGACTCCTTTTACTTAATTAAAAAAGAAATGATACTAAATATCCTTTCAATATTTATTACAGAAAAGCTAGGATTATATACAGTATCAAAATAGGCGTCTTCTAAACACTAAGTACAGCTTGGTACTGCTTCAACAAACACCGGGCTACATAAAGGTCATGATTAGAAAGTCTATACCATTATATATATATATACTAGACTATATTAGAAGTTAGAAATATATTAGTCTGTAGCGCACTTGAATACAACAGAATACAAAGAATATAATACAGAATACAGCAGTGCATTTTTTAACATGCTAACTGGGCGACCAAAATGTCTCCCAGTGATGGAAAACTGTCGCCCAGTAAGAACAATTTTAAGCTACTGGGCGACAAGATATTTGTTGATAAAATCCTTCCTGGATACAATGGTTCATCATGTCTGTGTGTGTTAGATCCAGAAGTGCACTCTTATTACTGCATGGGATCGTTATTTATACACAACATACAAAAGGGTGAAGTTGATGTGTCCAAAAAACTATATTTTAACAGGTAGGCCTTTCTGGCTATCCAAAGAATGTCGCCCAGTAAATTGGCCTAAAAAATGCTCTGCCATACAGGAATACAATTACAGGAACTACCTCGTGTAGGTTTCACGGCCTCTTGTAGCTTCCTTATTTTCTTATGTTCTTATGAATACAATACACTATTCATACTACAGGATTAATGCCGCAAAAAATAACATTATTAAACATTTACACTTTCTATCAAACCTCTGGACTTAACCCCTTGAGGCCCAGAACGTAATTTTCCATTGTAATTTGGGTACCATTAGACGATTTTTAGTGCACTTAAGCAATATTTTATAGCTATGACCTGTTTAGTATCCTTGTCCACTAGTTCATTTGGTATATTCAGTTACTTTTCGTAATTTTATGACTTTACAACATACATTTTTTTATAGCCAAGGAAAGATCTGGGCGTGAAGGGGTTAAGACATATTTAGAGCAATGCGCTGGAAGTCTTAGAAGTAACATATTAAATCCTTTCATTGAACTGAGATTTCTAACATTCTGCTTTTCTCACCACGACGCTACGCCTTTAGTACAAGCAAGCTGAATTTGAAATATAATAACACTGTATACTACTGAACATGAATGATAATTAGCTGCATTATAATAATTGCACTGAGCACTTTAAATCATTTGAAACTACAGCCAAATTCCCAACATCCGACCTCCAAACATCCGACTTGTCCAAACAACCGACTTTTTTCACCACCACATTGTGTCTTGTTTTGGCCATTTATTTTACTTAGTTTTGTTTTAGTTTTTAGAAAACATTGATTTGTGGCTTTATTTATGCACTAGCCGCAAAGCCGCCCTCCGGGCGGACTTTTTGGCTAGCTCCTGCGGAGGGCTATTGGTGGGCCTTCGGCCCACCACCTGTGTTTGGTGGGCCTTCGGCCCACCAAACATGGACTCTCCAGATAGCCCCTTCTAACTTTCCTGAAATCATGGATGTAGAAATGTATGTATTCCCCCCACCCATTCACTCACCCATTACCCATCACCCCCACCCATTCACTCACCCATTACCCATCACCCCCCACCCATTCACTCACCCATTACCCATCACCCCCCACCCATTCACTCACCCATTACCCATCACCACACACCCATTCACTCATCCATTACCCATCACCACACACCCATTACCCATCACCCCCACCCATTCACTCACCCATTACCCATCACCCCCCACCCATTCACTCACCCATTACCATCACCCACACCATTCACTCACCATTACCCATCACCCACACACCCATTCACTCACCCATTACCCATCGCCCCCACCCATTCACTCACACCCATTACCCATCACCCCCCACCCATTCACTCACCCATTACCCATCACCACACACCATACCCATCACCCCCACCCATTACCCATCACCCCCCACCCATTCACTCACCCATTACCCATCACCACACCACCCATTACCCATCACCACCATTACCCATCACCACACACCCATTCACTCACCATTACCCCTCACCCCATTCACCCATTACCCATCACCACACACCCATTCACTCCCATTACCCATCACCCCCCACCCATTCCACTCACCCATTACCCATCACCACACCCCATTCACTCACCCATTACCCATCACCCCCCCATCATCCTCACCATTACCCATCACACACACACCCATCATCACCCATTACCCATCACCCCTACATGCCTACCTTCCCTCACTCCCAACCACTATTTCACTCACCCATCACCCCACACCCAAAACACAACAGCCACCATTCATATTACTATACCCTCACCCTGCGTCAAGGCTCCTTCAATTCTGCACCATTTTATTTTCCACAGTTTCGACTATATACCACCGCTACAAACACACCAAACAAATAAACAAAAAACTAAGTGATCGATATTCTCATAATGAATTTATCACCTTCCCTGTCAACACTGATTTCAACCAAATGTCCTATATGTATGTGTTATGATCCCAACGAGTGGGCGGAATCCATACGACCTACCACACACCCCAACATACACAACGCTGACAGACAGACAACACACTTTCGCTATATTATTATAGAGAATTATACCTCAAATCGCGTCTCACCACTGACTCGGCCTCTCAAGAGCTGCACTCTTTTATGTTCTATACCATTTTTCCCTTACGTTTATGGTTACTGTGATATCCCAACACCACTATCCAATTATCGACCTAACTTCGTCCCCCAAGGTCGGATAATTATACTTGGCTGTCTTGAAAATATACTATAAAGTGAACGATACTTCTAATATTAACAACAATTAGTAACCCCAACTACTTCTCGTCTTCACCCCTGACTGCCATCTCAACCCTCTACGTTGTACTTCTATAATTAATAGATATTAATAGATTTTACCTTAATATCTATAGTTAGTACCCGCTGAACGCTTCCATCTACATACTCTATCCATGCCTCAACTTCTCCAATGTCTAATGCTGCCAATGGTCCTCTTAAACACTGCCCATTTTCCTTAACAACACATTAAGACGCCTCATACCCACTACATACCTCAACCACCCACACAGTCAACCAAGGAGATGGGTGGGAGGAACCTCTTCAACACACTGCCTCCAAGTATTTCCTTCAACACACACCATTACAGACCCTCAACACACACCACTACAGACCCTCAACACACACCACACAGTCAACACAAGGAGATGGGTGGGAGGAACCTCTTCAACACACTGCCTCCAAGTCTTTCCTTCACCTCAACCCTTCAACACACACCATTACACGACCCTCAACAGGTAACAGGGGGGGTTCTTGCTTGCTTCTCTTCCTTGCGTGCGTGCGGGGGGACACAACATCCGTCTCTTTCGCGACACACATGGACTGTATTTACTGATGGGAACTGCACACCCTACCAGTGACCTCTTTACATCAGCCTTCCTTCACGTGACAAGATGGGAAACATGACATCTGTCCCTTCTCGGCAACACATTGGACTCGGGTTGGTAATTCACACACAATTCGGAAATCAATTGAAAGATCTTTTTCCTTCGGGGGGGGGGGGGGGGGAGGAGGGGGGAGAGGAGAGAGGAGAGAGAGAGAGAGAGAGAGAGAGAGAGAGAGAGAGAGAGAGAGGAGAGGAGAGAGAGAGAGAGAGAGAGAGAGAGAGAGAGAGAGAGAGAGAGAGAGGAGAGAGAGAGAGAGAGAGAGAGAGAGAGAGAGAGAGAGAGAGAGAGAGAGAGAGAGAGAGAGAGAGAGAGAGAGGAGAGAGAGAGAGAGAGAGAGAGAGAGAGAGAGAGAGAGAGAGAGAGAGAGAGAGAGAGAGAGAGAGAGAGAGAGAGAGAGAGGAGAGAGAGAGAGAGAGAGAGAGAGAGAGAGAGAGAGAGGAGAGAGAGAGAGAGAGAGGAGAGAGAGGAGAAGAGAGAGAGAGAGAGAGAGAGAGAGAGAGAGAGAGAGAGAGAGAGAGAGAGAGAGAGAGAGAGAGAGAGAGAGAGAGAGAGAGAGAGAGAGAGAGAGAGAGAGAGAGAGAGAGGAGAGAGAGAGAGAGAGAGGAGAGAGAGAGAGAGAGAGAGAGAGAGAGAG
This sequence comes from Chionoecetes opilio, assembly GCA_016584305.1. Taxonomy (NCBI): domain Eukaryota; kingdom Metazoa; phylum Arthropoda; class Malacostraca; order Decapoda; family Majidae; genus Chionoecetes; species Chionoecetes opilio. The sequence continues at coordinate 306,784 of JACEEZ010024490.1, forward strand.
AGAGAGAGAGAGAGGAGAGAGAGAGAGAGAGAGAGAGAGAGAGAGAGAGAGAGAGAGAGAGAGAGAGAGAGAGAGAGAGAGAGAGAGAGAGAGAGAGAGAGAGAGAGAGAGAGAGAGGAACTGCCGCCAGATCACAATTGCACTCCCCGACCAGCACATTATTAATTCCGCCATAAGGTTAACCCTATGGTCTTACGGTTTCTGATGTATTTATCCTCATTACAAACACACGCCACACAGGCAACACTAGGAGGTGGGAGGGAAGGAAGGAAGGAGGGAGGGACAACCACGACTAACCTGGCTACTCCTCCCCCACCTCGATCTGTCCCATGGTCTTCATGTCCTCCGCCACAGTGAAGAGACAACCCGTGCTGGAGACAATGTCCTCCACACTCACGCCCTCCGCTATCTCCGTCAACTGCAGGCCGTTTTCTTGATCCACGGAGAACACGCACTGAAAATGAGAAGCTTGGTTAGGACTGGATTGTTAACTAAGGAGACGAAGTTGAAGAGGACCTGTGAAGAGATACTATGTGTCAAAGGTCCTAATAATAATAATGACAGGGGGGTAAACTTGGACCCCTTCACTCCCCCTTTCCGAACGCACGGGATTGGCTGAGGTGTTGGGTGTCGGGTGAGAATGCCTTACTCTAAGTTCCGCCCTAAAGCCCCAACACCCAACACCTCGGCCAGTCCCGTGCGTTCGGAAAGGGGGAGAGTGAAGGGCCACATTTTTGCCAACTTAACGTGAGACGCCTCTAGGTTAGTTTAAGCACAGAACAGGTCGGGCCCGGACAGGGGGGTCAACACAGTACCTTGTCAGTTATGATGAGGTCCACACAGTTCTTGCCGGTGAGGGGCAGCGAGCAGCTATCCACTATCTTATGCCCACCCTTCTTGTCCAGGTGTTCCATGGTGACCACGACCTTGGTGCCCGGCGACGACACCAGGTCCATCGCGCCCCCCATGCCCTTCACCATCTTGCCCTGGAGGAGAAGGGGGAGAAGGGAACATGTGAATAGTGTCCAGGAGTTTAAAAAGTTGAAGAAGAGAGAAATTGAGGCAACAAATTTTTTTTTTGCTCTAATGCTTAAGTTAACCCTTTCATGTGCAGATGACGTCTTTGAGCGTCATCCGATACGTGTAGGCCACGTTTAGAGGCCAATTTATTCAGCTATGTTATGGAATGTAGAAAAATCGTCTATGATGATAAGTTGATTTTTGGCATATTATTTTTTGCCGCAAGGTGTTATTATTTTTTTTTTCTTCACTTCTAACGCGAGGTTTTGTAAGTTATTTTCACGCTAGCGTATTTTTTGAACATTGTATGATATAGGAAATGATCTTAGCTTAAAAACGAAACATAATTGAGCTCGATACCTTTGATAGTTTAGTTTCTAGACGCGGTGGAAGTACAACTTTTTTCCCGCGCTTGACATTTCGGGTGACAATGGGTTCACGCGGGACAACAAAAAGTGAATGACAATGGTGACGTGCAAGGGTTAACTCTTTGTCTTGTTGTTGCTTATTTTTTGTCTGTATGCATCCGGGCGATAGTAAAATTATTATTATTATTATTACAGCTAAGTATTAATTATCCGACCTTGGGGGACCGAAGGCAGGTCGGATAATTGGAATAGTCGGATGTTGGGATATCACAGTAACCATAAACGTAAGGACAAAATGGTACAGAACATAAAAGATGCAGCTCTTGAAGGCCGAGCCAGTGGTAGACGCGAAAGTAAAATTCATGCATAAATAAAGCCACAAATCAATGTTGTCTAAAAACTTAAAAAAACGAAGTAAAATAAATGGCCAAAACAAGACACAATGTGGTGGTGAAAAAAGTCGGTTGTTTGGACAAGTCGGATCTTTGGAGGTCAGATGTTGGGAATTTGGCTGTATTATTAATGAAGAAATTGAGGAGACGGGTAGAGTTGGAAGCGTCTCATCGGCCGTCTAGCCTCACAACAAGCGTGGATAAAAACTGACATTAAACAGCAAGAAGAAAAAGAAAGTTATAAGAGGTGATAAAATATGAATAAATAAATATATATATGTCATGACTTCATTCATTCAGTCATTAAGTAAGTCATTCCCGTAATGTCTTATGAGGTTAGACGTTTGATGATACGCTTCTAATTCTATGGTTGAGATTATATTAGGACAGACTCATAACTATAATAGCTATCAGCCCTTGACAAGCTAAGGGTAGGCTTTATACACCTAAGCCCTGGGCGAAGGGTAGGCTCATTTTGACGACCCTTGCAAAAATCGATAAAAACTACATCAGCGTGTAGGGAATGTTGTAGCGCACCCGACCATATATATTTGACTCCCCAAAATATGTCTGGGGGGGAGGGGGGGCGGTCTGTAGTTGAAAAATGTGGCGCGAACTGCATCGTATGACTAGATTGGTGTCGTGCGGCGAGATTTCCCGGGCGAATATCCGCCCGTATACGCTATGGGTTAGAGCGTAATATCTCGTATATCTCGCATGCGCTCGTATATGCTCTTGCATATCTCGAGTTGCCATGTTGTACTACACACACACCAATTTGTAGCCGCCTGGGTTAAAGCCCGCGGTTTTGGTAGGCCTTTAAAAACCCCGCTCTTAAGAGGCCACCCGCAGCCCGTCAGAGAAACCTCTTAAGAGTCCACCCGCAGCCCATGGGTTAACCCCTTGAGGCCCAGAACGTAATTTCCATTGTAATTTGGGTACCATTAGACAATTTTTAGTGACTATAAGCAATATTTTACAGATTTACCTGTTTAGTATCCTTGTCCACTAACTAATTTGGTATATTAAGTGACTGTTCTTAATTTTATGGTTTGACAACATACATTTTCTTATAGCAAAGAAAAGATCTGGGCGTGAAGGGGTTAAGACAGGTCACTTACCGGTATCATCCAATTGGCCAGGTCACCGTACTGGGACACCTCCATGGCCCCCAGGATGGTCAGGTCAACATGGCCGCTGTAAAGGTCAAATAACTGTTATTGACCTTAGAATACAAATAAGCAGGATCATGCATGAGTTTTGGAGTTTTTGAGTGTGAAAAAGAGAGAGAATCTAGGTGGTGGTGGAAATTTCGCCCCCACCCTCAACCCCTTGAGACCCAGAACGTAATTTCCATTGTAATTTGGGTACCATTAGACAATTTTTTAGTGAATATATGCAATGTTTTATAGATATGATCCATTTAGAGTATTCTTGTCCACTAAATAGATTGGTATACATATTCAGCTACTTTTCGAATTTCATGGCTCGACAACATACAATCTTATATAGCAAAGGAAAGATCTGGGTGTGAAGGGGTTAAGGCCATGTCACACTAACACTTTTTTCCGGCATCTTTTGGTATTTTGCTACCGGTAGAGAGAGAGAGAGAGAGATAGTGAGTGAAGATATTGAGCCATGATCCAAGGGTGAGAGCGTGTTCCAAGAGGCTCAAAGGGTGATGAGAGAGAGAGAGAGAGAGAGAGGGAAGGGAAGAGGGGAGAGGAACGAGGAGAGAGAGAGATGAGAGGAGGAAATGGCGAAAGGAAAAGAGAGAGAGAGAGAAAGAGATATATAGTGTGTCGTGTTCCTAGAGGCTCAAAGGGTGATGAGAAAGAGAGAGAGAGATAATAAGCCATGATCCAAGGGTGAGGTCGTGTTCCAAGAGGCTCAAAGGGTGATGAGAGAGAGAGAGATAGTGAGAGAAGATTAAGAATGTTTATCAGATTTGTTTATTCAGGTTAGAACTAAAGGTCGTGTACGGACAATTTTTCCGGCATCTTTTGGTATTTTGCTACCAATAGATGCCGGTAGTGGTGGCAAAATATGCACCTTCGTTACATGGCGTTTCAGCTACGAGCATCTTCTTCCCTCCCCGTGTGGTGGCATCGCGTGAGGTCACCTGTTATAATGGTTCTTTTCGGCCTAAGTTTTCACACAAATTTTCTGGAGCGGCTCCTGATCCTGATTCAAAAAGGGGCGAGGTGGAGGTGAAGGTGTCTCGCCTCATCGTTATTCTAATGGCCTCCACGCCTTGAGAACTTCCACACTTAAGGCTGTAGTGTAACGAATGATGGGAAGGGATGGGAAGGGAAGGGATGGGATGGGAAAGGAAGGGAAGGGAAAGGAAGGGAAAGAAAAGGAAGGTAAGGGAAGGGATGGGATGGGCACGATGCATAAGTCTTGAATTGAAGAATAGGGTTGAATTGATACAACTTCTTACACGATCCATAATGTAAATGTTGTCGCGGGTCCCGGAAGATGCTCGTAGCCGAAACGCCGTGTGACGAACGCGCATTTTTTTGCCACCACTACGGGCATCTTCGAGTAGCAAAATACCAAGACGCCGGAAAAATTGTCCGTACACGACCTTTAGTTCTAACCTGAATAAACAAATCTGATAAACATTCTTAATCTTCTCTCACTATCTCTCTCCCTCATCACCCTTTGAGCCTCTAGGAACACTCTCTCACCCTTGGATCATGGCTCATTATCTCCTCTCACTATCTCTCTCATCACCCTTTGAGCCTCTAGGAACACGACTCACTATATCTATCTATCTCTCTCTCTCTCTCTCTCTCTCTCATCACCCTTTGAGCCTCTTGGAACACGCTCTCACCCTTGGATCATGGCTCATTATCTTCTCTCACTATCTCTCTCTCTCTCATCACCCTTTGAGCCTCTTGGAACACGCTCTCACCCTTGGATCATGGCTCAATATCTCCTCTCACTATCTCTCTCTCTCTTCTCATCACCCTTTGAGCCTCTTGGAACACGACCTCACCCTTGGATCATGGCTCATTATCTCCTCTCACTATCTCTCTCTCTTTCTCATCACCCTTTGAGCCTCTAGGAACACGCTCTCACCCTTGGATCATGGCTCATTATCTCCTCTCACTATCTCTCTCTCTCTCTCATCACCCTTTGAGCCTCTTGGAACACGACCTCACCCTTGGATCATGGCTCATTATCTTCTCTCACTATCTCTCTCTCATCACCCTTTGAGCCTCTAGGAACACGACCTCACCCTTGGATCATGACTCATTATCTCCTCTCACTATCTCTCTCTCTCTCTCATCACCCTTTGAGCCTCTAGGAACACGACCTCACCCTTGGATCATGGCTTATTATCTCCTCTTACCATCTCTCTCTCTCTCATCACCCTTTGAGCCCATCGAAACACGGGCCTCTCTAATGAACATAAATACACGAAGAGCCACTAAGCCAGTTGGTATATACCCCTTCAGGAATCCCCTTCAGAATATCTCAACACAAGAGTAAAGCGAAGAGAGAAGAAAAGGAGTAAGAAAAACAAGCCAGCGCGAGAAGTCACGGATTCAAGCTGGAAAAGCTTAGATTTAAAAAAGAAATAGGGAGAAACTGGTTCACAAATAGGGTGGTGAATGATTGGAATGGACTCAGTAGACAGGTAGTTAGTGCAGTCATTAGAGAGCTTTAAAAGGAGGCTGGATAAATCTCACCCTCTGATCATGGCGAAGCTGTCGTCCGAAGAGAAGAAGGATGACCCAGGGACTGTGGTGACGGTCTCCTTCCCGGCGTTGATGAGGTCTGGGTCTTGGTGGCCTGGCAATGGGAATGGGCCCAGACCCAACACCCCGTTCTCACTCTGTAGTTGTACGTCCATGCCTGTAGAAGACGTGGTGTTAGTGTGGTGTAGTAGTAGTAGTAGTAGTGGTGTAGTAGTAGTAGTAGTAGTAGACATTCCCTTTCAGAAAATAATTACCATGTTTTTGAAATGGAGACAGAGATATTGAGATAGAATAATAGATGAATCACACACTCACACAATACCATACAGACATAACACACACACACACACACACACACACACACACGACACAAAAGGACGACATGCAAGAGGGACATAAAAAAAATACAGCTTCCCGTATAGAAGCATAGAAGCCTGGAATAACCTTGATGCAAAAGTGATTAATGCAAGAAATATTCAGGACTTCAAAGGCAAGCTGGATAATAGTAGTAGATTTGGAGACGGGACAGTACGACCATAGCTCTTTTCCTGTATGTTACAACTAGGTAAATACAACTAGGTAAATACAACTAGGTAAATACAACTAGGTAAATACACACAATACATCACAACATACATCACCACTACTAGAGTTTCCTGTTTTGGGGGTTTCTTAGCATCCCGAGATTCTGGGATAAATTCTACAGCTACATTCTACAAAAATCTATAGAAACACTGACAGTTATCTCCTTCTGTTGGCTACAAAAGAAATACAGTAAAAACCCTCAATATTCGGACTTTGACATAATTCGGACCTCCTCTTTTTTTTTTTTTTTAGGGGTCAAAATTTCCTAGCTATATATATACACCTAGAATTATTATTATTATTATTATTATTATTATTATTATTATTATTTTTTTTTTTTTTTTTTTTTTTAGGGGTCAAAATTTCCTAGCTAATATATACTACACCTAAATTTTTTTTTTTTTTTTTTTTTTTACATATCCCCCCATTATTCGGATCCTTGCATTACTCGGCCCACTCCTTGGCCCAATTAGTCCCAATACAAGAGGTTTTACTGTACAATGATATATAGAATGACATTTAAAGATTATTCAATTTAGAAGAAGAATCATTACTCTATGCCATTCGGAAGCCCTGCCCTGCAAGACAAGTGTTCTCTTCACAACACTGGAATGACCGGCGGAAGAAAAGGAATATAATATAGTAAAACCTCGCGTATTCGGACCCTCATTATTCGGACTTGACATTATTCGGCCCTCTTTTTTTTTTTTTTTTTTTTTTTTTTTTTTTTTTTAGGGGTCAAAATTTCCTAGCTATAATATATATACACCTGGTATTTTTTTTTTTTTTTTTTTTTTTTTTTTTAGGGGTCAAAATTTCCTAGCTATAATATAACCTGCTATTTTTTTTTTTTTTTTTTTTTTTTTCACATAATCCCCCCATTATTCGGATCCTTGCGTTACTCGGACCACTCCTTGGCCCAATTAGTCCGAATATGAGAGGTTTTACTGTAATTTGCACACACAAACAGTCACACTCTTTCTGTTAGCCATAAAAGAAATTCAATGATAAATGGAATGACATTAAAAGACAGCCACCCTAAAAAAAAAAATATTCGATGTCATTTTGAGCCCCTACTCTACCAGAAAGCTATGTGTTTTGCATTTTACATAGTGCAAATCTGAGATAGGGAACAACAATAAGAACCCCGGGATTGGAACCCATATCCCAGAAAACCCCCATAGCCATTTACACCCGGGAAGGAAACCCTAAAGTGATTAATGCAAGAAATATTCAGGATTTCAAAGGCAAGCTGGATAATAAATAGTACAGGTTGAAGTTCCCAAACTCGGCATCCCAAGACTCGGCAACACCCAAAACTCGGCATCCCAAGACTCGGCAACACCCAAAACTCGGCTCCAAGACCGGAACACCAAACTCGATCCCAAGACCGGCAACACCCAAAACTCGGCATGATCGCGGATTTCAACACGGCAACACAAAACCGGCGCGTAGTTGCCGGTCGGCCGCTAGGTGCCACCACACTAGGCCGCTTGGTTTCTCCCACCGATTTGTTTGTTGTTATTGTTCAGTGGTGTTGTGACTGTAGAGTTGTGTACACTGTTATTTTGTGTACTTCTACAGGTCTGTTATTGGTATTATGGCTCCCAAACGTCCAGGAACACCTACTGGTGCAAGTGAAAAGAAAAGGAAGAACAATGTGTTAACTATTTCTGAGAAAATGGACCTTTTGAAGAAGTTGGATGGCTTTTTTTCCCCTTAATATATCTACGTTCTAAAAGTCGGAAAATTCCATTACTCGGCTCGGCGCTGGTCCCGAGGTTGCTGAGTTTGGGAACTTCAACCTGTAGTAGATTTGGAGACGGGACAGTACGAGCATACCTCTTTTCCTGTATGTTACAACTAGTTAAATACAACTAGGTAAATACACACAATACATCACAACACACACCACCACTACACACAGTCTCACCTTCAGGAATATAGTTACTAGCTAGCATGGGCATTCCGATTCCAAGGTTTGCGTACATGCCGTGACGGAACTCCAGGGCAGCGCGACGCACGATTCTCTCCCTCATCGCCACCGCCGGGTTGCTGGCCGCCGCACTGCTGCTACTGCGCTTCTTCTTGAGTGTGAGTCTCTGAGGGTGAGTGTTAAGGGTGAGATATAGAGTAATGAGAGAAACAAAAGTGTGAGGCTCCAACAACCTTATATTGAAGAGGGGGAAGATATTGTGGGTGAATATTTGTTTGTCACACTGTAGCTGCTTGGCTTCTTGAGTGTGAGTCTCTGAGGGTGAGTGTAAGGGTGAGATATAGAGTAATGAGAGAAAGAAAAGTGTGAGGCTCCAACAACCTTGTATTGAAGAGGAGGAAGATATTGTGGGTGAATATTTGTTTGTCACACTGCAACTGCTTGGCTTCTTGAGTGTGAGTCTCTGAAGGTGAGCGTTAAGGGTGAGATATAGAGTAATGAGAGAAAGAAAAGTGTGAGTCTCTGAGGGTGACATTAACTCTAGAGCTGTAACTTGGGGTCCGTGGGGTAGAAATTCGTTTTTTTCCAAGGAGAAGGAAAATTAGTTTAATTATGTCAATGTCACAGGTGATATATATATAATATATTTTATGCAGAACTTATGATTCCTTGCAAAAAAAAAAATCTTTTACTCTCTAACAAATAAGCATACAAATACTTTGAGTAAGTAATTATCATTTAACTCAGAAATGGTTGTTTTAACCCTTCACTGCGCTGTCAATAGGGTCTCTCAGCTATTAAGGGTTCACTGCGGTGGTAGGGTGCGTGGGGGGACACCGTCTATTAGTGGAAAAATATTAATAAAAATCCATTTTTTACCTGAGAGAGTGCACACTGTGCCAAAAAAACTTCACAATATAGCCCACTATGGTACCCTCATGAATACTTAACTCAGAAAAAGGGTCATTTAAGGTTTTTTATAATTTTTGACTGTGATCCCCAGTCGGTGTGACCCACCCCACCTACCTCTTAGTCATGAAGTTACCCTGTTGCTCGCATGTAGTTCACTGAGGGTGGCGCTGCATCCTGGTGGCATGGTGCGCGAAATTTGAATTAATTTTCGCGTTGTAGCCTTCGTACGGTGATCCCCCCGTTCGGTGTGACCCCACCCCACCCTACATATAGGGTTTCTGTATTTAAACTGCGCGCTCAATGATATTATGGGTAAATATTCGTTGTGATAGGCTTGTATGGCAACAGTGTCAAGTGTTGCGATATAATATAACCTCTTTTTCTGCTTGCGTGAGTTAGTGTGACTAATAAGGTCAAGCGGTACAGTACGACGTGTTGACGCTGCCGCGCCCTCTCCTTCAATGGCCAGGCTAAATAGTCAAGATATTCAATATATTCTTGATGGATATAAAACAGAAGTATGTGAATGAATGAATGAATGAATGAATGAATGCATGAATGAAGCATTTATGTACCAAAATAAGCTGTATTATGTTGAGTAGTAAGTAGTTTCATTGTGCGTCTGGCAGCACGGTCACGGCCCTGTTGCTGCACTTTGACGTAACTCTTCACTTAGCTGGTAGCCTCCACCAAGACCAAACATAGATTTTCTGGTATGGAATGAGCATCCTATTCATTTAGGCACTTTAAAATATGATCAGTAATTATTTTATATTTTAATTAAACCTGCCGCACAGGGGGGTAGGCCTATGAATTTGATATCCGCAGTGAAGCGGTTAAGGCTATGTAGCCTTGGCCTATAGATAGACAATAGGTAGCCCTTTGGGTCAAGAAATACATCTAGGTCATTCATCTCACCTCGATCCGCTTCTCGTACTTCTCGCCCACCACCAGGCGGTCCACATAGATGGCTGGGACGTGCACCTGGTCCTCCGCTATCTCCCCCACCTCCACCAGCTCCTCCACCTCCACCACGGTGGTCTGGGCGGCCTTCACCATCGCCTGGTTGAAGTTACGTGCCGTCTTTCTGTGGGTGGGGTGGTGGACTGTTATGACCTTTGACCTCACATACACAGGCATTCCTCTATAAATTCTTGCATAGTTTATTTTTGCATTCTTCTATATATACTTGCATAGCTTCAAATCATGTACTTTTAAATACAAATAAACCTCTGTCTTTCTGTGGTATAGTGGTGGCCTGTTAACTACGACCTTTGACCTCACACACACAGGCATTCCTCTATAGATTCTTGCATCTATATATACTTGCACAGCTTCAAATCATTTACTTTTAAATACAAACCCTGGGAACCATTTATAAGTAAGGAAGCATCTATATATCTATTGTTTATCTTTTGTCATTGTATTCTTAAGGATCCGAATAATGGGGGGATTATATATGGGGGGATATGTAAATAAAAAAATAAAAAAATAATAATAATAATTCTACGTGTAGTATATATAGCTAGGAAATTTCGACCCCTAAAAAAAAAAAAAAAAAAAAAATTCTAGCTGTATAATTTATATAGCTAGGAAATTTCGATCCCTCTAAAAAAAAAAAAAAAAAAAAAAAAAAAAAAAAAAAAAAAAAAAAAATCTAGGTGTATAATTTATAGAGCTAGGAAATTTGACCCCTTAAAAAAAAAAAAAAAAAAATATTCTAGGTACACATTAGCTAGGAAATTTCGACCCCTAAAAAAAAAAAAAAAAAAAAAAAAAAAAAAAAAAAAAAAAAAAAAAAAAAAAAAAAAAAAAAAAGGTCCGAATAATGTCAAAGTCCAAATAATGAGGGTCCGAATACGAGGTTTTACTGTATATATATTTTGTAGTAATTACCTGAAGATCAAGTTTCCTGCCTTTTCAAGTAAATTATAAACCCTGGGAACCATTAATAAGTAAGGAAGCATCTATATATCCATTGTTTATAGCATTCTTTGAAGGGTTAGAGGTTAGAAGGTCAGGTGGGTGGAAGGTTAGAAGGGTTAGATATTCTTTTTTTGTAATTACCTGAAGATTAAGTTTCCAGCCTTGTCTGCCTTCCAAGCCTTGACGAGAGCAAAGTCCCCGGTGATTGCCTCCTCCATGATGTAGCTGCGCCCCTGGAACTCCCGGCACTCTCTGGGGGCACTCTGGAGCTCCACCACGCCCTTGGCACCGTACCTGAGGGAGGGGGAGGGGTGGGGCTTTAACATTATATTTTTTATTTTTACGTTGGAGCCTACATGAAGAGAGGATTTTTTTTTGTGGCGCCTAGGTAAAAAAAAAAAGGTAAAGATGGATACACTAAGCGATTTAAGAGGATTTTTTTTTGTGGCGCCTAGGTAAAAAAAAAAAGGTAAAGATGGATACACTAAGCGATTTAAGAGGATTTTATTTTGTGGCGCCTAGGTAAAAAAAAAAAGGGTAAAGATGGGAGCATACACTAAGCTGCGCATGGCCTCGGTGCTCATCTCCGTGGCATTAGCCTTTGAGCCTGTGGTGGGTGAGGACCTGTTATCCCGGGACACAGGGCTAGTGTGACAGACTTCCCCAGGTTTCCCCAGGTACCCATTTATCATCCCCGAAAACAAGTAAGAGCAGCTGGGTGGGCTGGTCGCCGACTTGCCCTGGCCCGGATTCGAACCAGGGCCCGCAGATTGGTAGCCAGGCACGCTAGCCACTACACCACGGAGGCGCCCTATAGGAATAAAATACAGCCAAATTCCCAACATCCGACCTCCAAACATCCGACTTGTCCAAACAACCGACTTTTTTCACCACCACATTGTGTCTTGTTTTGGCCATTTATTTTACTTCGTTTTTTTTTTTTTTTTTTTTTTTTTTTTTTTGACAACATTGATTTGTGGCTTTATTTATGCATGAATTTTACTTCCGCGTCTACCACTGGCTCGGCCTTCAAGAGCTGCATCTTTTATGTTCTATACCATTTTGTCCTTACGTTTAGGGTTACTGTGATATCCGAACATCCGACTATTCCAATTATCTGACCTATCTTCGGTCCCCCCAAGGTCGGATAGTTAATACTTAGCTGTATATATAAGTAATGAATAAGTGCCCGGTATAATGATAGGACAAGGGTGTGTAGAGAGCTGGGGACTCACTTGATAGGGGAGCCGCCCTCGTGAACCAGCGTGCCATAGCCGGTAGGGGTGAAGAAGGCAGGGATCCCGGCACCCCCCGCCCTGCACCTCTCTGCCAAGGTACCCTGTCGAGAGGTGGGGGTGATGATATAATAATAATAATAATAATAATAATAATAATAATAATAATAATAATAATAATAATAATAATAATAATAATAATAATAATAATAATAATAATGATAATAATAATAATAATAATAATAATGATAATAATAATAATAATGATAATAATAATGATAATAATAATAATAATAATGATAATGATAATAATAATAATAATGATAATAATGATAATAATGATAATAATGATAATAATAATAATGATAATAATAATAATAATAATAATAATAATGATAATAATAATGATAATGATAATAATGATAATAATAATAATAATAATAATAATAATAATAATAATAATAATAAAAATAATAATAATAATAATAATAATAATAATAAAAATTGTATTCTCACCCGAAGGCATACCAGAAAAACAACAACATAATATATAGACGAGGGAATTAACTGAAGTACTGAAGCAAATCATTGATAACAGCTACATACCTCTATCATCATAATAATAATAATGTCCAGTGATATATTCAAGTAGGTAATTACTTGTCTCTTTCTCTGTCTCTCGTTTCCACAGATCCCAGAATAGTTCCCCTTTTAACCAGTAGCACATTATTTCTACTTCACACTCCCTCTCTCTCACTGTCTGTCTGTCTGTCTGCCTGCCTGCCTGCCTGCCTGCCTGCCTGCCTGCCTGTCTGTCTGTCTCTCCCTCTCTTTGTCTATCTGTCCCTCTCTTTCTCTGTCTCTCTCTGTCTATCTGTCTGTCTGACTCTCTGTCATATTTGTCTGCCTGCCTGCCTGTCTGTCTGTCTGTCTGTCCCTCTCTCTCTCTCTATGTCTGTCTGTCTGTCCCTCTCTCTCTCTCTCTATGTCTGTCTGTCTGTCTGTCTGTCTGTCTGCCTGCCTGCCTGCCTGCCTGTCTGTCTGTCTGTCCCTCTCTCTCTCTCTCTCTATGTTTGTCTGTCTGTCTGTCTGTCTGTCTGTCTGTCTGTCTGTCTGTCTGTCTGTCTGTCTGTCTGTCTGTCTGTCTGTCTGTCTGTCTGTCTCTGCCTGCCTGCCTGTCTGTCTCTCACTCTCTCCCCCTTTACCTGAGGCGTCAACTCAACCTCCAGTTCGCCGCTCAGGTACTGGCGTTCAAACTCGGCATTCTCCCCGACGTACGAGGAAATCATGCGCTTGATCTGCTTCTGGTTCAACAGGAGACCCAGCCCAAAGTTGTCCACGCCGGCATTGTTGCTGACCACTGTGAGGCCATCCACTTTGGTCTTCAGCAGTCCAGCGATTAGGTTTTCCGGTATGCCACATAGCCCAAAACCTGAGGGTGGTAATATAGTGATGTAGTATTTACTGAGTTGTAACATGAAGCATATAGCATTTTACTATTAGACCAAAATGCCTCCTTGTTTTAATCCTTAAGTCCCTTCTTAAGCAAACCCCTAAAGGCCGGTTCCCATTAGTCTGCTTCTACGGCCACCGCCCAACAACGACGTCACCATGATCACCGCTTGAGTGGTTGTAGTGATAACCGGGCACAGTTTGCACCTCCGCTCGAGAGGACACCGCCGAGCCGGAGAGATGATTTGATTTTAACTTTGTACGGCAGCCGAACAGCGATACGGCGGTGCGGTCGACTTTTTTGTGACGTCATTGTTGGGCGGCGTACGGTAACGGCGGCCGTACAAGCGGGTTAGTGGGAACCGGTCTTAAGACTGTCCTGCATCCTGACCTCCCACCAGCAGCTTAGCGCCCTTAGGGATGTCCTTGACGGCCTCCAGGGACGACTCGTACACCTTGGCATCACGGCCGGGGGAGGTGGAGAGGCTGCAGGTCACCACAGGGCACGGCTAGGGCGGGACAGGGGTCAATATAGGGGTCAATAATGTGTGTATGTATGTACCTATGTCACATCTGTACGCTAAACTAAACTAAAAAAGAAAAAAGAAGAAGCTTGATCTAAGAAAAAAAATTAAAAGCGACAGAAATGTTTAACAGATTCATTCACACCACATCAAAACTCACTAGAAAAAAATCGTTTTGTCCACCAAAGTGAATGCGGTGTTCATCTGGAATAATACCCAGAATCACACGGAGCCAGTCACACAAAAACAAACAAAATTCTTTCCTTCTGATAAGTTTTCACGTGTTTTCATTCATGCTCTAACCTTGACTGTCGCAAATTAAAGCTTGACCTTATTTCTGACCCTGTTATCTAAAACCAGTGATATGCCGTGACCCCATGACCCAAGCGAGCATAATGTAGGTAAGAGTAGGCGGTAAAAATGGACGGGGACTGCGCGGTCATTTTCTGAGACTAGATTAATTTTCATGGCCTAAAATTAATTTTTTTTTTCAGATGTGGAGATATTTTTATTTTCCAGAAACCTGTTAGTAGGTCTGAGTAAGTCACAGGTTCAAGGCATAACTACACCTGTGTCCTTGACGAGTTGCAGGCGTCATTCATTCAAGGTCACGCAAACACTGCCTCCTCCTACACATACAACATACCACCCACCCACCCACACCCTCGCCCTAGCGATGCATAGACGATGCACACCACGCCTGCCCCTGTAGATAGAGATAGGCCGCCCCAGAGATAGCTAGCGCACGCACGCACACACACACACACCAGCCATCACACCCACCATTAGCCCGCCCCATACACACACACAAGCTAGCACCGTCTCATAAACCTATAGGGGGGGGCCTGCCCTACGTGGGGGGCACACTTCTCAGGGGGGGGGGGGGCACGTACAGAAGCAGAGCAAGGCCGCTGAAAGCTTCGGGCCCTGCAGGCCTCCCCGGCCCTCCCGGTGACGTCACAGCCTCCACCGTGACGTCATGACTTAGGCTCCGCCCACGTAAATATAATTTCAAAAAAAACTTTTTGTTCCTGGTTCAATGTTGGATCTGATCACAGTTTTAGAATCGGCATTTCATATCATGAATTTTGATATATCTACCATAATTTATAATGGCCTAATAAGATAGTCGAAAAAATTAGAAGAAATATGGCGCTAGTGGCGCCCCCTATATAGTCTGTTTATTTTTATAATTCTCCCGCCAATTCCTGGTTTATGAGGCTTTTCTTGTTTGTCTGATATATATCTAACATTTCCATATAGACAATGTACTTAGAGAAGCGTGATTATTAGGCTATTTACACGAAGGCTCCAACTCATGTTCTGTCACGGCAACACTATTCCTCCGCAATTTTTTTTTTTTTTTTAATTCTTGGGTTTGAGGCAATAATTGTGTTAGATAATTAAACCATGTGTTTGTAGTGTTTTCTTAAATATGTTATCATGCTTGTTTCACGGTCCTAAGTTCGGGCTTGGCGTAACCCTGATGTATTTTTTTTTATTTCATTTTTTTTTTTCCATCTATCCCTAAAGCTTAGATGTATTAGGGTTCATGTTTCTTGATTTATTGGAAGGTTTGTTCATTTATTTAATCCGTTATTTACGCTGTCATGATGTCTGCCTAGCGGAGTATAGCAGCTGGGGTACATTTTTACACTAAGACCGAAATTCCCTACACAATTGGGAGTGTGGTTTCTGTTCACCTTAATAGATTCTAAGAAACATTCTCTCTATGAACTTCCGTCGTAAATCACTATTTTCGGAGATATAAAACGTTTTTAATATGAAGGAGTGCGGCGGACGTTTCGCCCCCATTTGCGGACGTTTCGCCCCCCATTTGTGGACGTTTCGCCCCACGGAAATTACTATACTGTTTCAAAACTGTTCATCAAATGACTCCAAAATCATCAGAAATACTGATAGATTTGTTTACGCACAAAATAATGACGAAATGCTGTTATGGACCGGTCTTAAAGGGACAGTGGTACTTCAAATTCCGTACTATAGTCAAAACAGGATTTGAGTGATAGTCGATTTTCTACGATAATTTCCATCTTTCTTCTTCAAATCTCTCCAAATTTTGACACACTTAGTTTCTAACCAATACCTAACTACACGTCAATATTTCTGATGATTTTGTAGTCATTTGATGAACAGTTTTGAAATAGTATAGCAATTTCCGTGGGGCGAATCCGGGGGGCGAAACGTCCGCGAGTGGGGCGAAACATCCACGAATGGGGACGAAACGTCCACGATTAGGAGGGGGCGAAACGTCCATGGGGCGAAACATCCGGTTACCACCCACACACACACACAGACCCACCCCCCACATACACACAGATCCCCCAACACACACACACAACCGACCCCACATACACAGACCCCGACCACACACACACAGACCCCCCCACACCTCACATATAGGCGCCCCCCTCCCCTCTAATATACTGGCATAGAGATAAAATAGGCTGGCATAGGCCTAAACACGGGGTAGGCCTTGTTCCTGGGACACTAACAGACATACATAACATACATAACACTAAATCATAGACGTACAAAATCATCCTTCATCCCTCTCGGCAGCCATCACAGCCTATTTGAGCCTATTTTCGGAAATATATTATCGTTCAACCTATATTTATCACTTCACAATACTCTTATCATCACTAATATGCCACAAATAGGGTATTTAAGGGTAAATCTCACCTGATTTACTCTTAAATGCGTCTGTATATCCTGGATAAGAAGTAAACACGGCCGCCCAGCTGGGTCCTGAACGCTGATTGGCTGACAGAGTAGCCAGGCCGCTGATTGGCTCGTGGGAATTCTGAGGTTACGGGGTACCGATTACGTATTTATAACGAATATTCGCTTTTTTATTCGTGCACTGATATAGGATTGCATTACCTTGTTCAAAACACCAGCTCTTTTTAAGACTTGTCATATAAAAGTCTCCGATATTTAAGGCCTACGCAAAAGAAACATGATGCAATCGTTTAGTAATCCCGTAGATTTTAGCGTATTTTGTTGATAATTCTTTTTTTACACTTCAACTAGGGGGATTTTTGTGTATTTTAATATATTTCAATATTTCCGCATCGTTTTATGTATAAATCGCGAGCTTGGTGGCTGTATTTAGTTTTTATATTTTAAGGGGTATTTATTTAAAATTTTACGTCATCCTTGTTCCTCCTTCTGAATGAGCTGTGAGGTTATTAGTGTGTGATTTGCTATGCCTACAGCCGCAGTGTGTCTGTGTGTGCCTATGTGACGTGTTTTACGCGTGTTTACTGGAGGAATACATCTGACTAAAGTGGTTGCAAGGGTCAAATTATCGAAAAAACAAAACATGTATATCTCCACGGTTTAAACACTGAACTAGGATCTGTTACTGTTTACAAGATACACAAATCATATAGTATTTACCCATATTTTATCACGAATTATAGAGCCTTTATTAAAAAGTCGATCTGTGTTGTTGTAAATTTGCGTTTTTTTCGGGCATATTTTGATACCCAATATTTCATTAATTCCTAGTTATTTCATTGGTTTTTTAGGCTTATTGTGTCCTATTTAACTATATTTTACTATATCCGTGTTGATTTAATCATTATATTATGTATTTGATGTGTTTTGGTTTAGTAAGGGATAGGGAGCTGGGCTGCCGGCAACCCGCCGCCTGTGACGTCACAGCGTGTTTACATGTTGGGGCCGCGGGGGTTGTTCATGGCTATGGGAGCATTAATAGCCTTATAACACGGCATTACTGGCTGTATGCAAGGCTGAGCAAAGGTAAATAGGGAGAATATCAATGCACAAACCCGAAAATACACTCAAATAGGTGAAATATTGGCTGTGATGGCTGTAGAGAGGGAGGAAAGATGAGTTCTGACGTCTATGATTTGGTGTTACGTAGGTAATGTATGTCTGTTAGTGTCCCAGGAACCAGGCCTACCCCGTGTTTAGGCCTATGCCAGTATATTAGAAGGGGGGCGCCTATATGTGTATGTGTGTGCGTGTAAAGGGAAGGGTCTGTGTGTGTGAGGGGGGGTCTGTGTGTGTGTGTGGGTGTGGGGGGGGGGGTATAGGAAAGTGTGTGTGTGGATTACAGAGATACCCTTACAAATAACACCATGCATTCTGTTATCAAGAAGAATAACCTATTTAAAACAAAATTTTTGAACACCCAAAACCTCTTTTTTAACACCCAAAGCCTCTTTCTTAACACCCAAAACCCCTTCCCTAACCTCCAAAAACCTCTTTCCCTCCTTTCCTAACCTCCAAAAACCTCTTTCCCTCCTTTCCTAACCTCCAAAAACCTCTTTCCCTCCTTTCCTAACCTCCAAAAAACCCTTCCATCCTTCCAACCCTAAAAACCCTTCCTTAACCTCCAAACACCTTCCTCAACCTCCAATCAACCCTTTAATGCTGCCTCTACTCCTGTGATGAATCCCAACTTAACAGTGAGATATCTGTATATTGAAAAGCATCACCCCAGCGCCTTAAGGCAGAGTCACACTATACCTGCATGTCAACCCACCCTAACCTCACCGCCACATAAGACATAAGAAAGTTAGGAAGCTACAAGAGGCCGTGAGACCTACACGTGGTAGTTCCTGTTACCAAACACTACCTATATCCACCTCTCTTCCCCATCCCTGAATTTATCCAGACTCCTTTTAAAGACCCCAATAGACTCCGCATTGACCACCTGACGACCTAGTCCCTTCCAATCATTCACCACCCTATATGTGAACCAGTTTCTCCCTATTTCCTTTTTAAATATACGCTTTTCCAGCTTGAATCCGTTACTTCTCGCTCTACCCTGCTTACTAACCTGAAGAACTTTTCCTACATTGCCTATAGGCACTGGCCGCCACCGGCACGTGTATTCACACTGCAGCGTCGGGTCTCCGGCAGTACGGTCGCAGTACTCCTGTCCTTGTAACAGGAAAGATCGCTTTCGCTATTGCTCGCTAACTGATAGCTCGCTGATGCTACATTAACTGTGTTACACGGTGACAGCGATGGAGTTGTGCTGAAACGGCTGATTATATATTGATTTTTACATTGACATTAAATGTTACATTGTTACATTATGAATTCATTTGTCAAGTGTTTCATGTAGCCTAAATACTTGTACTTTATAATATCAAACTATACTGTATTGACTAAAGTAAATATAACATCAATTTCCTGATTGTTGTAATGTATTCCCTATTTCAGGCCAGAGTATA
Source organism: Chionoecetes opilio (assembly GCA_016584305.1). Classification (NCBI taxonomy): domain Eukaryota; kingdom Metazoa; phylum Arthropoda; class Malacostraca; order Decapoda; family Majidae; genus Chionoecetes; species Chionoecetes opilio. The sequence goes on from JACEEZ010024490.1 coordinate 326,081, forward strand.
TCCTTGCCATTGTTGCTGTAATCTCTGTGGGACATGGCGTACAGACACGCATGGCTCGGCACCAGTGATGTTAACCCCTTCACGCCCAGATCTTTCCTTTGCTATATGAAATAGTCTTTTATTAGCCATAAAACTACGAAAAAGTAACTGAATAAACCAAATTAGCTAATGGACAAGGATATTAAACAGGTCCTATCTATATAATATTGCTTATGTTCATTAAAATTGTCGAATGGTGGTTATATTACAATGGCAATTACGTTCTGGGCCTCAAGGGGTTAATGTATCTTCATCCCTAGTAGTGCACCATACAAGAGCTGGATGTCAACCCAGGCAACCGGTTTGTGTCGGTGTGTAGCGGAACCATGTCACACTATCCAACACAGACACCCGATAACCACCGCAACCCTAACCAGCACGGACACCAAAATATTGTTTTTTTGTTTTTCTGTTGTCTTTTTTGCGCTGAGAATCTCCAGGGTGACTGTCCCTGGTGGGTCAGGTGGCGGTCGCTATGTGGAATAAAAACAATGGTTCTATTAGTAGAGTAATGGGGCGACGTGATAGAATATTGAAAGTGATAAAGGGATACAATATAGGCGATGTAGGAAAATTCTTAAGGTAGAACCAGGTTAGAACGAGAAGTAACGGATTCAAACTGGAAAAGCTTAAGATTTAAAAAGGAAATAGGAGAGAAACTGTCACAAAATAGGGTGGGAATGATTGGAATGGAGCTCAGTAGACAGGTGGTCAATGCGGAGTCTATGGGGTCTTTAAAAGGAGTCTGGATAAATTCATGGATGGGAAGAGAGGTGGATAGTGTAGGTAGTGATAAGGTAACAGACTACGCGTGGTAGGTCTCACGGCATATGTAGCTTCCTTACTTTCTTAGTTCTTATGTTTAAATTGAAGGAAATTTTGGCGATCCGGTACGTTAGGATAGTGTGGAATCAGCCTGGGGTCTATATTGAAACCATAGTGCGTTCGTACACTAAGCTCAGAGTTGAACTTGACTACTAGAGTTACGAAAGGCACCAGGTTGTGTACGAAAAACTCAAAATCTGCTGTACGAAACAACTACAAAACATGGTACGAAACAACTTGTGTACGGAAAATCCCTGTAACCCACACAGAATGCCAGACGTTTCGACCCAGCCAATACGGACGTTTCGCCCCATTTGCGGACGTTTGCCCCCCATTTGCGACGTTGCCCAATCGCGGACGTTTCGCCCCCGGATTTCGCCCCACGGAAATACTATTACTGTTCAAAAAACTGTTCATCAAATGACTACAAAAATCATCAGAAATACTGATAGATTGTTTAGGCACAAAATAATGACGAAATGCTGTTATGGGACGGTCCTAAAGGGAACAGTGGACTTCGAATGATTCCGCTACTAAGTCAAAAACAGGATTTGAGTGATAGCGGTTTTTCTACGATACTTCCATATTTTCTTCTCAAATCTCTCCAAATTTTTGACACCACTTAGTTTCTAACCAATCACAACCTAACTACACGTCAATATTTCTGATGATTGTAGTCATGTGAACAGTTTTGAGAATGGTATAGCAATTTGGGGGCGACGAAACGTCGCGAGTGGGCGTCGAAAACGTCGGCTAATGTGGGGCGAAACGTCCGCGATTAGGAGGGGCGAAACGTCCATGGGCGAAACATCCGGTTACCGAAGGAGTGTATAGGAGATATGAAAATTAAACTACACCCTAACCTCCACCTTTAGACTCTCTAATCTCACCTAAACTTAACCATTCCCCCGCTTTAATCTCGTAACTAAAGCTAAATCGCATTAAAAGTGTCCGCGGCAAGGGAAGAACAGAGGCGCTGCAGGTCACAAGAGGAAGAAGAGTGTGGTGGACGTAACACACTTGTCTCGCCTTCCCTGAAACTCATTATCTCCCAAAAGTAATAATTGAGACGGAAGCTCATAGAGAAAGTTTCCTGGAATCCAATAAGGTAAACAGAAACCACACTCAATTGTGTAAGGAAATTTCGGTCCTCTAGTGTAAAAATAATACAATTCTTGACGGTGTTAGACAAACATCAATCAGCACACCTTATGCCGTATCATTATTCACCATGACAAACTGTTACTCATGAGTCAGGAACATGCAGGGTATTGCGTTACCTGTTCTGGCGAGTACCGTGCCGCGGAAATGGGTGAGGACGGGGGAAAAAAGCGAGAAAGTATGGAGAGCAAAACAAACCACGGGCATCTTCTTCCAGCTGGTTGTTGTGTTTAACGGTTCCGGTGTTGCCACATCGCGGAGTGCCGATTTCACCATCATCATTCACCAGAATGTCCCAATAGTTAAAACAGATACGAACATTTTCACGGATAACAAAGTTGTAGAGGGTCAAAAACTCTATCGGGGGTGTGGTTCGAAATGGCATTCAGACAATATTTAATTCGCCAGGCGCGGGACGCTCACCTCAAAGCCACTAATTTACCACTTTACACTTACAGAAAAGCCACTTAAGTAAAATACTAGTACGAATACCAGTAAGAATCCCGGTAAGTAAGAATGCCAAGTAAAAATACTGGTAACCATAAGAACATAAGAAAATAAGGATAGCTACAAGCGGCCCGTGAGACCTCAAGGTTGAAGATGGCTCAGTGACGTACCACTTCTACCTAGTTAGTACCTGCACAGCTGTGTCGACCTGAAGATCCCTAATATAAAGAAGCACATGAGAAAGCACGTACCGTAGATAACAGTAAGTCGCCAGGACACTTTTTTTTCTGTTTTACCGACGTGTTTGTGGTGGCGTTAATACTACATTTCTACATCCATGATTGCAGGACAGTTAGAAGGGCTATCTGGAAGTCTGTTGTCGTTTGTGTCTTCATCTGTGTAATATTATGGCTATAAATGGAACAAATGACAACAATATCTACAAAGATGAGCTACCAACAGAGAGTCGCCATCTAGTGTTTTATTACTGAGTGTTCGTACCGCTGTCGTCGTTCGCCGAAAAAAAACCGCGTAGGAATTTGAAAACCGTTTATACTTGCAAGATACAAAAGCATAAAACAACGCGAAACAGGGTAGATTATACAGTTCATGATATAAAACTACTGTGTATTATCTTCAGGGCACATAAAAATCAGTAGTAATGCTATTAATTCGTAATATATGGCGCATGGCGACTGAATGCAGGTGGCGACGTCATGTTATCTACGGTAGAAGAGACAAGGAAAAGGAAGGAAGGAAGTGAAGGAAGAAGCAATGATTGAGTATAGAACAAACAGATTGTCCATATTATTTGCACACTGAGAGGAAACATATAGGCTATGAATTATTATTATACATGATTTTAAAGCATTCACACACACACACCACCATGGACACACACACACACATACACAACACATACAACTCTTCTTAACTACTATAGGAGTAGCAGTAGCCGGTGTCTGTGTGTGTGTGTGCTCACGCAGGCCGGATTAAGGGCGGGGGCTACGGGGCTCTAGCCCCTAGGGCCCCACCAAAAGGGCCCCCCACCAATGTATATTAGCTTTAAGCAGTAATATTTAAAACATTGGCAAGTTACAAAACCAAAACATATTGCCTGTCTCGTTTCATCCTTTATCTCTGAATACCAGTCTTTCATTAATAGTTTCTTGCCAAAATAGGCCTCAAAATACCCACAAAAGTGCTTAAATTTTCGTGCGAATATAGGGCCCCCACCAAAAGCTGAGCCCCGGGGGCCCCCACAGATCTGATCCGGCCCTGTGTGTGTGTGTGTGTTGTGTGGTGTGTGTGTTGTGTGTGTTGTGCTGTGTTTGGGTAGACGAACTGTAAATTCAATTTGATGAGAATATGGCTCAAAAAAATCGTCAAATAAATCGTAGTGGTAAAGCGGCTGGGTCCAATACGATTGAATAAGTGTGAAGGGGGTTTGGGCTAAAAACCCTTTTTCAGAGATTAGATTACAGGAATAAACTCTGCGGACGTTGTCCGATTTTCACTAATTCCGTAGATCATGGACTTACCGTTCGTGTGCGTGTGTGAGTGTGTGTGTTGAAATCAACACGGAACGTGTCTACCCCGAGGCACTGTGACCAGTGACCAACGATGCAACAACACGATTGGAAGTTTGCAATCACATGTTGTACTAATATATACTACTACTACAAACATCAATACATGGGTCCGCCCAGGGCCCACAAGCACTTGTTCATACTCATATATAAGGTGAGATGCTACGCCTTCTCACAATCAAATGCTTTCAGGAAATAGATGACGTTTTATCAGTCAGCAGTCAGTATCAGTCAGTCAGTCAGTCAGTCAGTCAGTCAGTCAATCAGTCGTTCATCCAGTCAGTCAGTCAATCAGTCAGTCATCATCAGTTCAGTCAATCAGTCAGTCATCAGTCAGTCAGGTCATGTCAGTAGATATATTCAAATTGACTGGCCAGGATCATGTCACTTGCCTGGAGAGAGAGAGAGAGAGATGAGAGAGAGAGAGAGAGATGAGAGAGAGAGAGAGAGAAGAGAGAGAGAGAGAGAGAGAGAGAGAGAGTGAAGAGAGAGAGCGAGAGATATAGATAAGATTTTCATCCTATCTCAGACACTTTGCAAGTACCAACTACAAGGTTATTGACTATACAAAGCGCCGCCACGTCAGGACGAAACTAGGCGGACTCGAACGCTGACCGAATGCACAGGGACGCTGCACATTGCGAACTCCGTTTCTAGAGAGAGAGAGAGAGAACGACGAGAGAGGGGACTGCGAGAGAGGAGAGAGAGAGAAAGTCACTCACTTCGTCTGCGCGCCTCCAGATTGGCCACAGTGTCGGGCAGCCACTTGGCCTCGCGCTCGGCAGCAAGAAGGTCCCCCCCCTGCTAGCAAAGGCGCCGTCCCGAAGATGACGAAAGGGCGACCAGGGATACATGGGAAACCTATGGAGGAGGAGGAGGAGGAGGAAGGAGAAGGAGGAATACAAAGGAATACAAAAGAAATACAAAACAGCAAACATCCATTAGGTCCTTACAGGGCTGTTTGATTTTAACTACACTACACTAACTAGATAATAAGAGAGAAAGGATGGAAGAGAAGGCTCCTTGGGTAGAAGGAGGAGGAGGAGGAGGAGGAGGAGGAGGAGGAGGAGGAGGAGGAGAGGAGGAGGAGGAGGAAGGAGGAGGAGGGGAGAGGAGGAGGAAGAGGAGGTGGAGAGGAGGAAGAGGAGGTGAAAAAAGAAGGAAGGGGGAGGAGGAGGAGGAGGAGGAGGAGAGGAGGAGGAGGAGGAGGAGGTGGAGGAGGAGGAGAATAGGGTAAAAAATACACAAACCAAACCTTCTATAATATACATACAAAAACACTTACTAATATCTTAAGTATATAGTAAGGTGGAAAATATGAGCCCGCTACTCCAGTTATATACTTATTCAAGAGCTTAACCCGTTCACGCCCAAATCTTCCTTTGCTATATGAAATCGTCTCTTGTTAGCCATAAAATAATGAAAAGAACTGAATATACCAAATGAGTTTAGTCGACAAGGATACTAAAACAGGTCATATCGTATAAAATACTGCTTATTTAGTCACTCAAAATCGTCTTATGGTACCCAATACACTTACGTTCTGGGTCTCAAGGCGGTAGGAACTCACACCAGGTCGTGATGAAGGGGGACAACGTACTACCAACGCCGGACATTTAAAGGCCGTGTGCTGACTCCTCGACTTCGCACATCCGTCGGAAGAGTTCGGCCGAGAAGAATATTACATTCTGGAAACCTACTGTGATGGCCCCAACACATTTTCCCGCCATGCCAGGACTAGCACGGTTCGGTGCTATGCTGTAGAGAGAGGAGGGAGAGAGGAGTAAGCATGGAAATAGAGAATACAACAACAATCACAACAACAATTAACTACTACTGTTACGCGCCGCACGTTAAGTTGGCGAAATGGGACCTCACTCCCTCCTTCCGAACGCATTTTTGGGGGAAAAAATTTTTTTTTTTTGGGTGAGTGTTGGGTGTTGGAGCTTAGGGTGAAACTTGGAGCAAGGCATTCTCACCCAACACCCAAACACCTCAGCAATCCCGTCGCGTTCGGAAGGGTGGAGTGAAGGGGGGACCCCATTTTCGCCAAACGTAACGTGCGCGAGTATACTCTTCAGCTTATACGGCTCTTATAGCTTCTTATTTTCTTATGTTCTTATGATACTATGACACTAACAGCAGGGGTGAAGGCCAGAGCGAGAAGAACCAAGCAGCAATAAGGAAAAAGATGAAAAGACTGGATTTCCTCCGAAGATACTGGACGATGTAACAGGAGAAGAGGTAGGCAGGAGCTCCATAAGCCCGCTCAGAACCAAATAGACGTTATGGGTCATCGCTTACGCTGGCCCCGCTGAGAGACAGGGCCGTGTACACGCGTTTCCCACACTAAGTAGTTGAAGTAGATGCAAAGCGTGGATGGTTCGTAGCTCGGCGTCTGTAGGATGGGTAATACAGCGAGAAAAAAGTTGTTATTGAGGTTGTAAAAAAGGTTAAAAGAAGGAAAGTTCTATCTCCGCATAAAAGCGTCCAAATATTTGGACATTCTCTTTTGATGCTAATAATTAAAACTATGCATGTATGGTTCTTTCTTATTGCCTTAGAATACAGGGAAACAAAAAGGAGATTCCACCTGAAAAACTCACTCAAAAAAGGATACAACGTAATAAATAAGTAGAAAAACCAAGAATACAGGGACTGCAAAAGAAGAATTGTCCCCCAAGAAAAACTCACTTAAAAGAATCACAACGTAAGAAACATAAGAAGAAAAACAAGAATACAGGGACGCAAAAAAGATCAGTGCACCCCAAGAACTCACTAAAAAGAATCACACCATTGCCAAACAACAGACTTCATAACGGACAACGCAGAGGAGTGATTGGGGTAATATTCCGGACCTCAGCAGTTTGTTCCTTACCAGCTTCTTTCATCTCAGCACTTCAGCGGGGAGATCAACGCATGCCAGGAGCCATCTACTGAATAATCTCGGGGATCCTGGGGGCGCGTTTACGAGAGCCAACAGGGGGGACTCGTCAATAAACTGTGTGGGGAAAACAGGGAACTCAAGACTTCATAAGAACATAAGAGAAATAAGGAAGCTACAAGAGGTGCGGGACCTATACGTAATAGTTCCTGTAGACTCGACCTCTCTGGCGTCAAAGTGACGTGATTTATATCAATTAATCATATTACAGACGTTTTTACTACATCAATAATAACTATTACTTCGAAAAACACAAAATATAGACTCTTATAAAAAACGGTGGATTAAAACTTGATCTTCTGGTGTTCCAAATTGACGTGACTCTATCTTTTAGTCATCTTACAAACGTTTTTTACTATCACAACAACAACTAGTGCCCCTAGAAACACAAAACAAAGACTCACTTATAAAAAGAACTAAATTATTATCATACCGCATCTGACCTAAGCCTTCTAGACCAATTAACCTTACATTACTCAATTTTACAAACATTTTTACCACCACCACCACAACAACAACAAACAGCTACTACTACTACTATTCCAACGACTGTTATTACTACGCTTCTAAAAATGCAAATACACATAAAAATCCCGTATAGAAATTTAATTATGATATGACCGCAATATGACCCAGCTTTTACTCCACACTCTTAAAAAAAAAAGGGTAGGAAAAGGGTAGAAAAAAGGGTATTGTAGTGATGAAAATCTGCTACCCTTTTCACCCTTACAAATTATCCCTTTCGGATCGACGCAAATTATACCCTTTTCCACCACTCTCGTCTACAAAAAGGGTAGATAAAGGGTTAGATGAAGGTATACGGGCAAGCATTACCTCAGCCTGCATGGACATAGGTTTAAAAAAGGGTAGTGATGGTGCGATTGTAAACAAATTCTACCCTTACTGTACCCCCCATTTTAGAGTGCCATTAACTTTATTTCAGATGAACATTACCCATTAGAGCGGGAGAGGAAGGTGAGGAGGCGGGAAGAGTGCCACTGTCTGCAGCATCCGCCAGTCATATTAAGTACCCCAGGCCGCGTTACAGCATACAAGTCACCCCCACACACTGTACAAGCCGAAAGCAGCTAATGTTGCTCTTCTCTTAGGCTACAAAACCTCCCATCACTGCGACACATTTTAATTTATCCCTTGAGCACAGAACGTAATTTCCATTGTAATTGGGACTACCATTAGGACGATTTTTCATGAATTATAAGCCATATTTATAGATATGAACTATTTGACCCTTGGCCACTAACTAATTTGGTTTATATTTAGTTACTTCGAATGTTTATGGTAACAACAGACGATTATATATACGTAGCATAGGAAAAGATTTTGGGTCTCATGGGGTTAAACGATGTGGGGAGTTCAGGTGGGAGATTATAAAGAGGATACAATAAAGGCGATGTTCCCCCCCCCCCTTGACAGTTTCCCACGGGTATTAACCAGGGTTAGTAGAACAAGAAGTAATGGATTCAACTGGAAAGCGTAGATTTAAAAAGGAAATAGATAAAAAACGGTTCACAAATAGGGGGTGGAACTCAGTCGTTAGGTAGTTGGTACGGAGTCAATAGGGGGCTTTAAAAGGAGGCTGGATAAAATTCTGGATGGGATAAAAGGTGGAGTAGGACTTGTAGGTCGTATAAGTAACAGAAATACCACGTGTAAGTCTCGCGGCCTCTTGTAGCTCCTTATTTATTATGTTCTATGAATAGACTTACCATAGGATCACGGAGAGTAGCTGGAGAAGGGAGTGAAGAACCCCCATGCAGAGGCGAGCCACACGAGAGAGAGAGTGATGGCAACCAAGGCAGGACACGAGACCCAGAGCGATGAAGGCCAGGATCCCAACATGAACGTGCGCTTACGACTGTTCACCTGAGAATTACCATAGATATGACTAGGGTGG